>CM055904.1:13467809-13503855 GCA_029582155.1 Panopea generosa
TAGAAAAACCATGTTCGAAGTTATCCTCGGTAAAACAAGTACAAATCATATGCCGATGAAGCGTCAAACTCTAGAACACCAGCCATAGCTGTGGCAAGGAATCAAACCCATGGCTCTCCAATCCTGGGTCTAATGCTCTACCGCTAACCCATGTGCTTCACATAGACCTTGACACACTGCTTGATCTAGAATACAGTCAAACCTGTATAAGTGGCCACCTCTATTAAGCAGCCACTTGTCTTAAGCAGTCACATTTGCTATTTCCCATTTCTATGTTTTTAGGCAAATTTACCTGTATTAAGCAACAACCTGTCTTAAAAGACCACTTTTGCTCCTTCCCTTGACTGGCTGCTTAAGACAGGTTTGACTGTATTATCATATACAATAGTGTTGTAATTGCAATTAATTTCATGAATCTATTTAATCATTCCAATATTCCATCCAAATAGTTCAAAGTATATTTATGATGGAGACACATGAAATTATTATTTTCATATTAAAAGTTTTTTGAGATTCAGTGTTATATAATAAATACCATCCAATCCTCTCATTTGATTACTCGAAAATTACTGAATTCTATACATCTACATTGAATGTTGTCATCAATCAATGCAGAAAATACTGCGATAACATTGGCTTTACAGAGGCTTGTTAGCCTTCTTAACATGATGAGAAATAGATCCCATATGCACAAAACATTTCAAACCATAGACAAGTATCGAAAATGCACCCAGTTGCTTAAATAGAAAAACTGTCATTTAAACGTCTTTTAAGACAAAGTTTATGTATGAAACAAAGTAATAATTGACAGACTGATATTGATGCTACTGGTAATAAACCATGTAAGTTGAAAATAAAATTCTAGCGGATGTGAATAATCAATTTGTGTAAGAGAACAGAGCCTGGGCATTAACTATCTTCCCCAAATTTAACTTGAAGTTGAAATTCTATTTTCTTAATATTCTTTCAAGTTTTCACAACACTGAATTACTGAATAAATCAGCAATATATATTTTTTTGTTACTTGAATTCATCATCAATGTTAAATATTTTGAAAACTAAAAAGACAGTTCAGTCAAGAATATATCAGTTCAAGTCAAATTTCAAAGATAAACTTCATGACCATCCTGTAATGTTACGTACATGTTAAGGCCAAAAGTTATGCACAATATACAAAAACTGAAAAAGTTCAGAGAAAAGAAAGCATATAAGCCATAATGAATTGTACTATCCAAAACAAATAATTGACTCACAATAATCAAAACGTTTAAGGAATAAATAGAGACGTTACACATTTTTGTATCACCACTATAAAAACCTCTTTGAAATGTTACACATTTTTGTAACACCACTATAAAAATCAGTTTGAGATGTTACACATTTTTGTAACACCCTATATGAAAATCAGTTTAGCATGCTAATCTCGCGCACACTCGAATCTGAACTCCTTTACAGTTAATACTGTATTTGTTCAATGCTTGCGTTTACAATGTTGATTAGCCTGTTAAACTGATCTTCATATATTGTTACAAATTCAAAACAAACTGGATTATTTTGAGTCAATGGATTGTTTTGAATATTACATTTCAATTAAGGCATTATGCTTTCATTTCTCTGGTCCTTTTTGTTTATTGTACACCTTGCGAAATTTTTGGCCTTAAGTATATAACCAAATGGGATGTTGTGAAGTTTTATCTTTGAAAGTTTGACTTGAGCTGGTATTTTATTGACTTAACATTATTATTTTTAGAACTATTGGCCTTAAAGATACATGCCCTAGCTGTCTTAATACAAAAGATAATGTATAATAAATATTTTTACACATCTATCTCTATTTAAATACACAAATAAATATACACAAATAAATAAAATTGTAAACCAACACAGTGACAATACAAGGAATTTCTCTAATCTAAACTTTGGAATGAGAATTCTCCCGTATACCACGGGAATTAAATAATATATTTATGACAAAATTTTGTCATAAATATATTATTTAATTCCCGTGGTATACGGGAGAATTCTCATTCCAAAGTTTAGATTAGAGAAATTCCTTGTATTGTCACTGTGTTGGTTTACAATTTTATTTATTTGTGTATATTTATTTGTGTATTTAAATAGAGATAGATGTGTAAAAATATTTATTATACATTATCTTTTGTATTAAGACAGCTAGGGCATGTATCTTTAAGGCCAATAGTTCTAAAAAATAATAATGTTAAGTCAATAAAATACCAGCTCAAGTCAAACTTTCAAAGATAAAACTTCACAAACATCCCATTTGGTTATATACTTAAGGCCAAAAATTTCGCAAGGTGTACAATAAACAAAAAGGACCAGAGAAATGAAAGCATAATGCCTTAATTGAAATGTAATATTCAAAACAATCCATTGACTCAAAATAATCCAGTTTGTTTTGAATTTGTAACAATATATGAAGATCAGTTTAACAGGCTAATCAACATTGTAAACGCAAGCATTGAACAAATACAGTATTAACTGTAAAGGAGTTCAGATTCGAGTGTGCGCGAGATTAGCATGCTAAACTGATTTTCATATAGGTGTTACAAAAATGTGTAACATCTCAAACTGATTTTTATAGTGGTGTTACAAAAATGTGTAACATTTCAAAGAGGTTTTTATAGTGGTGATACAAAAATGTGTAACGTCTCTATTTATTCCTTAAACGTTTTGATTATTGTGAGTCAATTATTTGTTTTGGATAGTACAATTCATTATGGCTTATATGCTTTCTTTTCTCTGAACTTTTTCAGTTTTTGTATATTGTGCATAACTTTTGGCCTTAACATGTACGTAACATTACAGGATGGTCATGAAGTTTTATCTTTGAAATTTTGACTTGAACTGATATATTCTTGACTGAACTGTCTTTTTAGTTTTCAAAATATTTAACATTGATGATGAATTCAAGTAACAAAAAAATATATATTGCTGATTTATTCAGTAATTCAGTGTTGTGAAAACTTGAAAGAATATTAAGAAAATAGAATTTCAACTTCAAGTTAAATTTGGGGAAGATAGTTAATGCCCAGGCTCTGTTCTCTTACACAAATTGATTATTCACATCCGCTAGAATTTTATTTTCAACTTACATGGTTTATTACCAGTAGCATCAATATCAGTCTGTCAATTATTACTTTGTTTCATACATAAACTTTGTCTTAAAAGACGTTTAAATGACAGTTTTTCTATTTAAGCAACTGGGTGCATTTTCGATACTTGTCTATGGTTTGAAATGTTTTGTGCATATGGGATCTATTTCTCATCATGTTAAGAAGGCTAACAAGCCTCTGTAAAGCCAATGTTATCGCAGTATTTTCTGCATTGATTGATGACAAACATTCAATGTAGATGTATAGAATTCAGTAATTTTCGAGTAATCAAATGAGAGGATTGGATGGTATTTATTATATAACACTGAATCTCAAAAACTTTTAATATGAAATAATAATTTCATGTGTCTCCATCATAAATATACTTTGAAACTATTTGGATGGAATATTGGAATGATTAAATAGATTCATGAAATTAATTGCAATTACAACACTATTGTATATGATAATACAGTCAAACCTGTCTTAAGCAGCCAGTCAAGGGAAGGAGCAAAAGTGGTCTTTTAAGACAGGTTGTTGCTTAATACAGGTAAATTTGCCTAAAAACATAGAAATGGGAAATAGCAAATGTGACTGCTTAAGACAAGTGGCTGCTTAATAGAGGTGGCCACTTATACAGGTTTGACTGTATTCTAGATCAAGCAGTGTGTCAAGGTCTATGTGAAGCACATGGGTTAGCGGTAGAGCATTAGACCCAGGATTGGAGAGCCATGGGTTTGATTCCTTGCCACAGCTATGGCTGGTGTTCTAGAGTTTGACGCTTCATCGGCATATGATTTGTACTTGTTTTACCGAGGATAACTTCGAACATGGTTTTTCTAAGCTGGAAGAACTGGTTTTACAGTCCATGTAAAATAGATAAGTTCAAAACAGAATATTATAGCCCATAATTATATGTGTCCAAACAAGGGCAAGTATTGTGTCAAATTATTTTTCAAAAATTGATAAAAAATAGTGCTATATGTTATCACATTTTAATAATAACACATATCATAATAATGCTAGAATTTTCAAAAAGAAAGTAGCATAATAATATTAATTTTTTTTGTATGTTGATTAATTGGAGGTTTAGGCTAGGATGCATTGATGGTTAATTAGATTTGACAACTCTGTGAATGGTTTATGCCATGGAACGAGCAGAGCTTCAAGTTTATCACTTTTGTGACATGTTCGGGATATTTGCCGAACTGACGACTTTTATTTTACTAAAATGTTCATTTAATAACAAATGGTAGTAATGTCCTTTCGCCAGTCACTGGCAAACTTTCTCACAAAGTTTGTAGACAGTTGGTCTCAAATTTACAACCTCTGTGGCGAGAGTTAAGTGGTCAGTAAATAACGTGCACCTAGATCTCTTGACCACGGAGGATCCTTATTTATATACAGACAATAACTTACACACAATCATGGAAATGGTAAAACACATCAAGTAAAAATACATTACATCAAATGACAAACATTTCGAAACCATTGAACTTTCATAGAAAATAAAACTGTTAAAAATCCTGTAATATTTATTCACCCATATTTCATGTATTTGATTATATTCTTCATCTACTAGTATACTACGTTAATAGTCTTGTATCAATGTAGATTATTTATTCTAGTCGGTAGTGTTCACACATTGTATATAGTGTATAGTTATAAATTTGTATATTGCGATATTGTGATTTTTTTTTACGAAAAATATCTGTGTTGTGACCGAGATATGTAGTGAATACTCGTGTTGTGCAGATTTCTTTGTTTATGTTAATTTCTGTTTTGATACAATAAACCACTGTGTGAACATGTATATATATAACACATGGTGAAGTGATGGATCATCAGGCCAGGATCATACGGTCATTGGTTCGAACCCTGCCAATGTCATATAAGGTGTCCTTGAGCAAGATATTTTACCCGAATATGCTTAATACTGGAAGGAATACTTTGAATGTGAGTTGTTTAAGTTTTAAAAACGTGTTTCACAATCAATGCAAAATAAGTTTATTTAAAAATATCGTACTATATGAATTATAGATTGGAATAATGGAAAATAATATTCTGTAAATAGGGGAAGGTTAGGTACTTGATTTTTTTTGTATTTTAATCCCCCCACCCCACCCCCTTTCCACTTGAAGTTTTTTTAAAGGGGCATTAAGTGTTAAATTTCCTTTTAAATAAATTTCCTTTAACTGCATTTTGAATATAATAATATGAGGAGTGCACCTTTAAACTTAATTTCCTTCCATTAATAAAGAGAAAACCGTGTGAATAACTGTTATATTGTCTCAAGTTTATTAGGCAAGACTGATAAAAAGTTACCATTTATCTCATTTATAAACATGGTGTTGCTTCAACTATGGAATTCTGGGTCCATGTACTTACTGTGTATTCATTTTTGAAACACAGGCATTTTACTTTGATTGTTTTTTGTTCTGTTGTTTATAACCAATAAACTGTTATAAAGATGTCATCATTTCATGTGCTGTGTCTGATTAAAGAACGGAATATCAGTCACTCTGATAAACATATATACAGAATAATGTACGAGAGTGACAGTGTACTAAATAGTGCTGTTTTGTTGATGTGTTCCGCATGTTATAAATGTGCAGCTTGCCTTACTGATTGTGATAAATACCTCAACAGTGTACTGTCTCAGTGTTCCGCATAAT
Organism: Panopea generosa; assembly: GCA_029582155.1. Classification (NCBI taxonomy): domain Eukaryota; kingdom Metazoa; phylum Mollusca; class Bivalvia; order Adapedonta; family Hiatellidae; genus Panopea; species Panopea generosa. The sequence continues at coordinate 13,473,598 of CM055904.1, forward strand.
CTTGTATTACAATATCCTTACTATGACGATTAGAGACCACTTTGCCCATAGTCTTGTGCTTTGTTTAAGAGCAGTTCTTTGTAAGACTCCTTTGTAAATATTCACCATACGAGGGGAATTTTTTAATTTCTATTTAAATTATTTCTTTTTAAGTATTACCTTTGCTTAAGTAATTACATATCAGTTTTTTGAAGATTTCCTTTGCACTGCCAGGTGTGTTCATTGCATTTTCAGTTTTGAGTTGTTTCATACTTTTTTTTTCTTTCATTTTTTTCCTCTTTATTTCTTGATCCAAAGGATTGCGGGAAGTAAAGATTAAATGCAACATTATGTTATAAAGAAAAAATATACCGGTTTCCTAAGTTTACATTTCAATTATATAACACTGTTTTGTTTTCTTACAATATTTACAAGAGCTGGGCCAGACTTAAAGAAATGTTTGTTCACTGTGCTCTGACCTATTATTTTTCATGTTGGTTGGAAGGGTAGGTAGCTAATTTATTTTTTGCTGGAAGATTTTTATTTTGTATTGTCGTTTTAAACAAAAATGAACAGAAATCAAAGGGAAAAAATCAGAGTTACAGTTGAAAGTTAAGAAAAAAAGTTTGGGTAGCTGCAGTTTTAAAGGCAGTGTATCAGGATAAAATTGAAATTTTGAAATTGGTTAAAAACATTTTTTTTCAAAAAACCATATCTATATATACTTACTGACCCTGCATTGCCAAAAAGATATTTATTTAAACGTGCCAAAATGTTATTTTTAAAAGGGCTTTCCTAACATGGGCTACACACCTAGGTTAGACTTAAATAGACTTCCCACTTAAAATGGCAATATATTTTGTGATGTATTAAATGAGTCACGTGGTTTCATTTTGATTTCAGTGTAATCTTTTATACTGGTTTACATGCATTAAAACTTGTTTCATCTTATAAATAGTAAGAATGAGATGCAAAGGTCATCAAACAGTATTCAAGTGCTGTCTGTTTTTGGAATGGGGATTTCCAAGTTTACCATTCAAATTTACATAACGATTTTGTCATGTTTTGGTGGATTTGGCATACTAAACCTTTTGGTTTATATTTATTACTGTTAATGAAATGCTTTTTATCCATTTTGATAAGTATTTTTATTTTTTAAGACATTTATAGCGTTTTATCCTTATACACTCCCTTTAAGTGAGTAGGTAGGAACACGGTGAACAATTGTTTTTTAATGACGACCCTGTATTGAATTTGTTGTGTTTTGTAATGTTGTGTTACTGCATTCATTTGCAGTAGATCTAACTCATATTAATATATATATTTATTTTTTTTGGTTTCCTTTACTTAAGTATTTGAATTGTGTTGTGATATTTGTGTTCCATTTTGTCATATCCATTTTCACTTACCTTAATATAACTGCTGAGTATGTTCCACCCCCAACCTCACCGTCGACAACAGTCCCACGCTGGTATTTACTTCACATATTGCTTCATCATGGTGGTGAGCCCACGTGACTTAATTAGTATGGAGTGGTGTAAAAACAGAAACAGAAAAAAGTGTAACATTTTTGAGATAGCTTTCTTAATATTTCATGAAAATACGCCAGACCCGATTAGCTCAGTCAGTTGCGCGTCTGACTATCAATCCAGGGGCCCTGAGTTTGAATTCCCCGCCCGGCAACAGTCTCCACGATGATTGATATACGACATTGTGTCTCATTATCATTCGTCTCTCACCACTGATTCAAGTGGGAAAATTATCAGTTACTTGCGGAGACGGATGTACTCGAGTACTGGTTAATCCCAGGAAACAGTGATTAGCTTAACCGATCTTCTGTTAGCCCTCGATGGCATAAAAATGAGGCTATATATTCAAACAGTCAATCAGTCGTGAAAATATACGAAACAAAGACAAACACCATCCCTGTATAGAGATGAGCAATTGGTAATACATGTATCAAGTTGCCTTACAAAAGTGCAACTGCTTATTTTTACAGTTGAAAAGTTAATGGTAGGGAGTGGCTCAGTTTACCAAAAATATGCAATTGCACTTTTTGCACTACTCAATACCATAAGGTCCTGTGGGTCCGTCACCATGGTTACACCGTGTAATGACGGCTTTATAACTGTAATGTGACGTAAGTGTATTTATTGTTCATACTCCATCACCTATCAATTTGGGTCAGAACTGAAAAAAAACAACTTTTTATTGGTTAAGTCTTACTGGTACAAATTTTGAGAATCCTCATGTTTATTGTGTTATGGTATGTGAAGGTTTCCGTATCCGGGTACCAGTTTTTATATTGTCATGTTTTATATTCAGTTATTCTTAATGTACCGTTGTTTGTGAGCATTGTGGCAAAAAGTTCAACTGAAAATGGCAAGATATGCAGTTTATCATTATTTATTTTGTGAGACAGTATATCAAACTATTCATTCAATTAAAGGCAGTCAGGTTTCCTTTTTATGCTATATAAGTTTCTGGTAAAGGTTGGCCACACCAATCTGGTGTATGCCATTCTGTTTCTAGAATCCATTTCTGTTTAAACTAGTTATGGTGTTTGAAGGTTTCATGTCTGTGTACCCGTTTGTACAGCACATAGTGGTATTTTAGGGTGTTCATGTCTGAGTTCCAGTTGATACATCAAGTGGTGGTTTTTCAGAGTTTCCATGTCTGGGTACCAGCTTGTACAGCAAGTGGAGGTTTTTCAGATTTCCATGTCTGGGTACTAGCTTGTACAACAAGTGGATGTTTTTCAGAGTTTCCATGTCTGGGTACCAGCTAGTACAAGTGGAGTTTTTTCAGATTTTCCATGTCTGGTACCAGCTTGTACAACAAGTGGACGTTTTTCAGAGTTTCCATGTATGTGTACCAGCTTGTACAACAAGTGGAGTTTTTTTGTATATAAAGTACATGTCATCATCCTGATGTAATGTTACATTAATTTTTTTGAAAAAAAACCATCCACAATGAATAACTCTGTCTCCTTTTTAACCACTGCCATCATTCCCCTAATTTTCACCATAGTGCTGCAACACCCTTGCAAACATCTTTATTATATATTTCTCTGGTCGGGACCGGGTAGCTTAGTCAGTAGCACATCTTACTATCAATTCAGGGGTTACAAGTTAAAATTTCTGCCCATCCACAGTCTGTGATGATTGATATATAATATTGCGTCTCATCATTCGTCTCTCACCGCTGATTCAAGTGGGAAAGTTATCAGTTACTTGCGGAGGTGGGTGTGGGCTAGAGTACTGGTTAACCTTCCACGATTCCAAGAAAGAGTGGTTTGGTTTACTGGTCATCTATTAGTCCTCGATGGCAATAAATAGCACTAAGTAATCAAAACTTTTGAAATTTATGTTTCTCTGATGATTTTGCTGGTAAGATTCGTCTTTTTTTCTGCATGCAGTAATATAGAAATATGTACTGAGAAATCTCATTTAGCTTGGATGGATGGTGGGTATGAAAGCTGGTACCTAGTTGATCACTTGTATTCATATATACGTAGAACAACAGCTGGTTACCAGCTTATAACAAAACATAATACAAGTTGATAATAGTTTATCCCAACCCCCTTTCTCTTCTCATACATTTATCTCGTATAAACCTGTATGTAATGTAATTCATGCCTTGATATAAGTGTTGATGTGTTCTTCTATTTCAGAAGTAAAACACAAAAATGTTTATTAATTTATATATTGCTGTTATTTATATAATGCTTTGTAATTTGTGCTATATGCTATAAGCTAGTTGTTCGAAGTGAAACAATTTATTTGAAAATAAATTTGATACTACAAAGGTATTGATGGTTCCAAAGGTGTTTCTTCAAATATCCAACAAATGTACACATTTACAAGGAATTATATAGAGAAGGAAAGGCAACTGATATAAGATTTTGTGTCTGCTCACGTATTCACGCAAAATCCCGCAATATCTTGTTTTCAGTTATCTTAAATTCCCTTTGTCTCAGGAACACAAATCAAAATTCTTCCATTGCAGAATGAAATTCTCATCACAACAATACCCTTCCCAGAAATTTGTTTAAAAATTGTTGAAATAGGTTTGATTACAAAATTGGTATACTGCAGCTAAAATAACAACAAATTACAAGCAATCTTCCTTCAAACCTCAATATATTTGATTCAAGATCATTTTGCGTAATTGAAACAAGTTTAAACATCTACGATCACATACAATTTACAGTGTATGTACAAGAAACCAGTTGCTTGTGAATTATGAATTTATTAATTTGCCAAATAAATAATCCTTCGTGTGTTATTTTATCAACATTAAGTCAGGAGATGCAAGTTGCCATTCCTTCTATACAAGTAACTATGGGTGTTACTAAACCTAGGCCGGGTTCCTGCTACAGGGAAAAGGCAAATGTGGCATTTGTGATTATGCATTGTCCTTTGCATATTTAATTACTATTAGAAAAGGAAATGCTATTACATTGGCCTTGAAACATATCTTACAACCCTAAAGGACACACATCACGACATACTCGCACGATCACCAACCGACAAGGACAAGGGTGATCCTTCCACTGTCAAAATTCCTCTCCAACGGAACTAAACCAATTCGGCAAATTTGAACCATTTTAGATAGAATTTGGTATTCACTGAATATGTGTTGTTAATTACAAGCTCGGAGGTACTGCAAATTGGTTAACTTGACGAAATAATATATATAATAAAAACGTAAATTCGATCAAATAATGAGTTTGAATGAAAAGAGTTTCTTATCTTCATTTTACTTTTTTTCATTAATGTGGACTGTGCAGTAGGTACATATATTTTTGTATTGTGGTAATCGTGTAGTTCTGACAGCCATGTGTATATCCAGTTTCCTAGTAACAGTAATTAAATCACTGGTATATCAGAGTATTACATGTTTCTGAGCACATCTCTGTAACATAATGCGACATTTGACGTGACAGGACATTCTTCTCGATTCACAATATGGATTCAGAAGTCAAAGGTCATGTGAGACACAACTTAACATTTAACCTGGATGGTAACATAAATAAGAAACACAAACAACATACATTCGACAAAGTCCCACACAAAATACTTGCACAGAAATTAGACTTTTATGGTATACAGGAATATACCAAGAGGTGGATCTCTGCTTGGTTATATGCACGCACACAGCAGGTAATACTCGACGGCACCTCCTCTGACGCTGATGTGTGGTCCGGAGTTCCACAGGGTTCTGTCCTTGGACCAGTACTCTTTCTTCTTTTTATTAACGACCTTCCAGATAACATTATGTCAATTATCCGGTTGTTCGCAGACGACTGTGTCTTTACAGGAATATCACCACCTAGAGGGATTGTGAGACTATTCAAGATGATCTCGACAAACCTTTCCTCTTGGGAAAAGACTGCTTAATGAAATTTAATGTAGAAGAATGCCACACAATGAGAATCGCTAGACATCAGCCGGACAAAACTATTAGACGTGATTATGCGCTGCATGGTCAAGTTTTAGAGAGTGTAACATCTGCAAAGTATCCAGGGGTCACTTTAACTAACGCTATCGACTGGGGATCACACATAAGTAATATTACTAGTAAGACAACTAAAACCCTAGGTATGTATGCCAATCAGTTGTGTTGGCTCGTGGAAGGCACGAATCCTGGTAGAACCATCATCCTTCCGCAATTAACATACAAATTGTTGCACGTGAAATATTTGGACTGAGCGAGATTCTAACCCGTCGGTTAAGGGGTGAGAGGTAAATGAATTAATAACCATTCTTTGTCCCTATATACTTTTCGAATCAGTCTCAAGATATCAGCTCCTTCAGGCGATACTGTTACACAGATAGAGTGTCCATCGTTTTTATTAAGTTTCTTAACAGTTTTAATCTTTAGTAGAAAAGTGTTTGGTTATTAGTTAGGCAACCACGTTGATCTCGGGTTCTATTTAATTAGTTTAATTAATTAAAGCGTGGATGAATGCTTAATTTATATATCACACTTGCTGTGTCAGTAGATGTTAAAAATTAACGGTGTTTTAGAGAAAGAACAATTTATGTCATTCCACTGTTTTCATATAAACATTTGGGCAAAACTGGGTTCGATCGTACATACTCGGCACATTCCGTCATAATTCGGTATTAGATTACGATAATCGGCGAGATGGTCCGGATGCCACAAACTAAGAGGTGAGAGTTATCGGCCTTGATACTATAATGCTTTAGACCTCTCGACTACGGAAAACATTTTGAAATTTGTTTGCATACATGTTAAGTGGGATGCTTTCACGGAAACGAGATGAATTTCGTTTTAACAATTGACGGTAGATATTACAAACAATTCTGGAACCACTGCGGATTTTTATTGCGTCTAGAAGTGCAGTTAAGCCGTGTAAGTTGGGGAGGTTGTCCATTAATTAAAAATTATTGACAAGTGGACGACGCAGACTATTTTATCAGATAGTTCTAATTACCAATTAGCCCAATTGATACAAGCAAAACAAAATAATAAGTAAATAACTATCTTTGTTGTTGCGCAAACAGGAGAGTTTTCGTACGCTGTAATCAGTGATGAGTAGCCATTGGATATAACGACCGTTAATGTGACTTCATCAATTGTGCAAAGACAACATCATTTTTAAGGCCTTACATCAATATTTCTGGATTTGGTAATCTCTTGATCATTTCGGCATCTGGTAAGTGTTCTTCATTGGTCGTTTTACGATAAAACATTTTGAGAAATCCTTAGAGCGCCCTTCGTGACCGACTGGTGTAAGGTTTGCCAGTAACTTGCGGAAAAACAGTGGTTCTACTCAGTTTCGGCATTCTGAGGTTTTACATCATCAATAAAACTAGGTATGTTATATGTAACTTTTCATGTGTTGAGAATAGCGTAAAGTCGCATTGATAAAAAGATGTAAAAAGAAGTGTGCATGCACTTAATATATTTTACTCTCTTAAAACTACTAAAATAGTTTTCCAGTCTCCATTGTCGTTTTCAACAAATTTTCAGTCATATCACGACGGTGTCTACCAGAGACAGAATTCTGAGCGCTGCCACACATACCGCAGAACATGGTATCATACCCCACCCAGTCACATTATACTGACTACGGGTCGACCAGACCTAGAACTATCCTTTAAATGCTTAGCGTCCAACGAGGACTCTTCTAGTACCATTTTAGTAGTCTTTGGAATGTTCCGACCTGGGATCGATCCCAGACTTTCCGCAAAAGGTATCTGGGAATAAATTACAAATCGTTCAGTAGTGAGATGTCAAATACGGCACGCTAGAAGTATAAAAGATAAAGAGGTTATGACTTTTTTAACACACACTGCTGACCTTTATTTTGAAGGAAATAAATAATTAAATAAATCAAAATTGTTCAGCTATACGTGAAAAAAGTTGCATGACCGCCCGACTGATGGACAAACAGATGGGTAGATCAAACGCTATATATCATCCGACCTTTAGCGGCTAAGGGTCATAGGTCCGGGTTCAGTGGGTTGTCGGTTCCATTATCGTGGCCATATATTGGTGTGTTTTATCAAAACTCCTTTAGTGAGATAGTTTCCTTTAGTCTGCCCTGGAATACCCTATGTGGCTAATCAGGCGAGAATCTTAGACGTTCATGTAGCAGGGTTCTTGGTGGGGTCATCCTTTAACTGATTACATATAACCGATAAATCACAATTATTTATACGATTTTTTTCAGGAACAATGGCAATAAGAACAATTGTATTGCTTCTTACCATAATCTGGTCCACTCACGCCAATAGAATTACCATTGACAACGACGGAGATAACGCTGTAGCTGCGGACACAGATTCACAAAATAACGGGAACGACAACCCACGAAGTTCGGCATCCGTACTTTGCCGAAGATGTGTGTGCAAATTGAACGGATGTCCACCCACGAGAGGACCGGTGCGGTGTTTGTCTGGCGGTGATATGTGCTGCTGCTGTTTACCCGTGACTTCTCCGTGCCTTAACATGGAAGAGTTACCGGCAGTGTTCCCGAACCTGAAGGAGACCATGCTACTTTGGAAGATTTCGAAATTGGATTGGAGGATATCGGCCAGCTTGAATGATACTAGGGCCGCTCAGTTGGTTATAAGTTTTTTTTCTTTACATTATAGTGAGACAGTAAATTCGACTACTTTGCTTTCATTAAATAAAACATTAAGTGTTTCGTGTCTTTTAAAACGACTAAAATATATGTGATTGACATATATGTGTATATAATCAGACATTCTGATTTCATTATCGATAATGTATTTTGCATTGAATCACCGACAATTGTATTAACATCCCCTATAACTCCACACATGACTGTGTATAATTCCGTTGGTAGCATGTTCTTCCTTTAAACTGGACATGGTATGCTATTTCGAACACACCGACTTGTTTTTTTTTTGCTGTTTGTTTTTGTTAATAGTTTCAAGTTTCAACTTTGCAACGAATTCGCTTTTCATAATTCAAAGATGACCCATTGGTGTAATATTTCCGAGGGATTATATACTTTAGAAATTAACGAATTCTTCTAATTGATAAATAGAAAATTGAAAAACAACAACATAAGAAACGCCCTTTGCTGTGGTTTCGGTATTATAAGTGTAAATACAGATGTTCCTAATTGTTCAAGAAGTTCCGTGAGCGTTATTATTTTCAAACTTAATTAAGCCCAGCTTAATAAATAAAATGTCTAAAAAAATGAAGTGTGTATTTATTTAATTGCCAGAGGTTTAAGATCATTTTCAACACATTGCAGATCACATTATGACATTAAGTTTTACCAGTGAACGGAGACTGAGCAGGACAGCAGCCCTTCTGCGGGCATTCGTATTAAAGTTTTTTTTTACAAAAATGGACTTAAACTTAATCTTGATGACGGCGCTCTGGCAACCCCTAGTGTAACAATTTACTAGTGTAACAAGTGTTGCACTAAGGGTTTTTGTTACACCCAGGGTAGCCACACGGCGCCTTAGACTAATCGACTCCTGATGACCTCAAATAAATAACTAGAAAAAAAAATAGTTTTGCATCAAAATATCTGTGTAGATTATAATTGTATATAATAACTCATATGCAGTACATGTATTATTCTATACATAACCTGCTCTATTCAATGAGTAGGCATGAACTCTACTTACATCAATATAGAATTCTGGGAGTACAACCTAATCAAAAAATATGCATGAGGTCTTACACTATTTATCGAGGATTTGATTTTAGGGGACGCCACAAACCAGTAGGTTTCACAAATTGCTAGATCGGTTGTCAGGTAATTAGCGGAAAAAAATTTTACCCTCAGGCCATGCCTTTACTATTATCATGCCACTTTCAAGAAAAAAGTTTCATATTTTATGTTTCAAGCAACGAAAGTTTGTTTCCCCAAATGAAACGCATGTACAATTAATCTCCGTATTTAAATAAGATTGTAAACCTGAAGCATAGACGAGGGGCAGGGACTTTAAAGAAATACCGAGAGTCTGTCGCGCTCTTATGAATGAACGGTATTTTCAAATCCTTCTGAAACAGCAATATTTTAGTATTTCAACAAGTAAAAAGTCTATATACATGCATTTGTAAACCGGTTCACTGTGTCTCCCATCATGCGCGTGATGCGTCATGCAAGGTTCATTTATATATATTGGTTCATTTCATTTGGTTCTTAAATTATATGTCATCAAAAGACCATTAACACTGATGTTAATTTGTCAAACGAACATATATCAACTACGTCAATCCGTTTTATCGGTACATTTTCTTTTCTACATACGTATTATGAAACAGCCCGGTATTAACTTTCGATCAGTGTATTGCCGCAGCTATATGTCAGAATGTACATAAAATTTACATTAAAACGACAAGGTCCGCATGACCTTCACGTTAGCATAGACATTTAGCTATACTGCGTATGTATGTGTGGGTGCATGTGTGTACGTCTGTGCGTACGCATGTTTACAAGTGCGTGCGTGTACGTATGTGTAGGCCGACATTACCTTTACGACAGCTTGAACATTGAACTACAATATATATATATATATATGTGTGTGTGTGTGTGTGTGTGTATGTGTGCATGCGTGCCTGCGTACGGTGTGTGTACGTGCACGTGTGTGAATGTGTGTATGTACGTGTTTGCGTACGTAAGTGGATGTGAGTGTGTACTGGCGTTTGTTTTGAAGGATTTTGACACAGGACCGACATGACCTACACGATAGCTTGAACATCGAGCTACAATATGTATGTGCATATGTGCGTGTCTTTGTGTGCGTACGTTTGTGTTTAATCTCAATCATCACAGGGGACACCACTGAGATGGTGCTATAGAGTATAGACAATAATAATCTTCAAATATTCAATTCATTGTTAATACAAAGCGCCATCGTTTTACTATTTGTAAATTAACAGAGAACGTTAATTAATCCCCAAATGTGATTTATGCAGTTATAACAGACAACAAAACAAAAAGCTTTTGTAAATTGTTATTGACTCCGTTTCCTGGGAAGAGTCCATGCTTTTAGTTGTTTTCAGAGATCTTCGGATCGAGCCTGGGGTCGAACCCTCGACCTCTGGCGTAAGGATAAATGTATATGGTCCCAGCACGCATCAGAAATTTTTTTGATATCTGATTACAGTGAAGTGAAAATATATAGAATATTTCCTGCGCTTGAGCCTTGGATAAATTCCATCCCGCTAATTAACTGGATTTATTTTGTGATATATTCATCCGACATGTGTCTTTATATATAAATTAGTGTAAAGATATTTTACTGCAGATTTCGTTTAGTAACTACAAATATCGCTATTCACAAGTACATTTGAATTTATACCGAGTCGAAAACAAGGTCATTCATTATAACGTATTGTACGTAAACGAAAGTCATCAATTAGACAGATCGGTCACGTTAGCTAATTGACGGGCAACGCCAATTACATAATCAGTCATGTTGACATATGAAGCCACTTCATTGAACAATATATGTATGGACTAAATTATTTGTTGTCGTTGTTGATGTTATATTGTGTTTAGCGTCGCTTTCAACAATTTTTCGGTCATATCGCGACGGTGTCTACATAAGACAGTATTCTAAGCGCTGTCCAACTGAAGTATCATGCCGCGGACACATTGTATAATACCCTCTCCAAGTCACATCACAGTGACACCGGGCCGACCAGACCTAGAACTATCCTCTAAATGATATGCGCCAAGCGAGGCAGCTTTCAGTACAATGTTTTAAGTCTTTGGTATTAACCGTCCGGGCATCGAACCCACGACCTTCCGCATGCGAGGCGAACGCTATACTCACAGACCACCGCTGCGGTTCCATCCATTAGTTTTAAACTGAACAACAGACCAAAGCATTATGTTATTCTAAACACATGAGTCCTAGATTAAGCAATATGACGTACTGTTCTTGGAAATTAAGACGTATGCATATATGCATATACTGTATGTACGTATACATATGGTTAAATTTACTTTGTTATATGTGTATATATATATATATATATATATATATATTGTGTATATTATATATATTGTGTATATTATATATACTATTTCTACGCATGTATTTAACTGTAACACCACCGGTCTTATTCCTATGGAGAATAAAATAGTTTTAAAAGATTGTCATTCATAGAAAGACCAAAAGTAAAAACAGGGAAACGTATATCTAATTACTTGTTGGCACGGCAACGCCAAATATCATTAAAATAGAAATCGTGTTTCTAGTCCAAGATATTAGTTACTCTCGGTTTAGTGTGTAGCAGTACAGTGCTGACAAAGTGAAAGTAGACTTCCGAAACTATAATAAATTGTATTCATACTCATATATCCGAGCCTCATTTGCAAGTCTCATGGTAATAAACGTTTATTACAATTTCACTTCTGTCTCAATAAGCATTGGTAATTAAGATGCACAATGTATATGCATATATACGTAAGGGATTGTAATGTTGCATCTGTGTCAATAACCATTGTGATGTTAGAAATATGTGTCAATAAACATTGTGATGTTAGACATATGTGTCAATAACCATTGTGATGTTAGACATATGTGTCAATAAACATTGTGATGTTAGACATATGTGTCAATAAACATTGTGATGTTAGACATATGTGTCAATAAACATTGTGATGTTAGACATATGTGTAATTAAACATTATGTTGTTAGACATATGTGTCAATAACCATTATGATGTTAGAAATATGTGTCAATAAACATTGTGATGTTAGACAAATGTGTCAATAAACATTGTGATGTTAGACATATGTGTCAATAAACAATGTGATGTTAGACATATGTGTCAATAAACAATGTCATGTTAGACATATGTGTCAATAAACATTGTGATGTTAGACATATGTGTCAATAAACAATGTAATGTTAGACATATGTGTCAGTAAACATTGTGATGTTAGACATATGTGTCATTAACAATGTAATGTTAGACATATGTGTCAATAAACATTGTGATGTTAGACATATGTGTCAATAAACATTGTGATATTAGACATATGTGTACATTAGTATAATTTGTATTTTAACCTCATTTCTGACTGAACTATTTGATGTAGAGAATTAATACAATTATTTTTTTTAATTAAATTTATTTCATAAAACAGTATATAGTATAGCAAATTACATTATCACAAGACAATACATATAAAGTCTATTAAGTTACGACATATGTTATTCATAATGCTCGACTTCTTTCATCATATTCTATTGATTATTGTTCTTTTGCCATTGTATAAATATATGTCACTCTGACTCTCAAAATACCAACACCATATAATCGCTACAAAATAATGTTTTAAGAAGAAGATTATGTGAGGTTACAATTTGTCTTGAATGAATACAAATGGAAATATAAAAATATGAATATTGCATTGCTGTGCCCACTACTCGTAAGACAGAACATGCGAAACAAAATAATTGAATAACACAACATTTGGATCCTGAACATATCATAACTTTCCCTTAACACAGAACTGTTTGTCTTAGATAATGGTTTAAACTTAGATTTTTACTTCGACTGGGAAAGTTTTTGTATCGCGCTCGAAGTCTTCCAGTGTAAAACCAGTACTAAGTATAGCAGTGAGGGAGGATCGAACGCTTGACCCTCCAATCCTGGATTGGATGCTCAAACGCTCAACCACGAACTTCTAATGAAACAAGCCTATAAGATAATAAATAGCCGGGACCGATTAGCTCAGCCAGTAGCGCGTCTGACTATCAATTCAGGGGTCATGAGTTCGAATTTAGTCCGGCCACATGACTCCGTGATCATTGATATACGACATTGCGTCTCATTATCATTCGTCTTTCACCGCTGATTCAAGTGGGAAATGTATCAGATACTTTTGGAGATGGATGTACATGCGTACTGGTTGACCAATGGCTAGATTAACTGATCGTCTGTTCAATCAATCAATCAATAGATAATAACTAGTTGTGTCATTTATAATTGTACATTATGACATATATACAAAAGATAATCAAATGCAAACACACAACAACTACAAGTATAAAGAGAATACACAATGGCAAGTCCGTCATGTATATTAATAGTTGACTTATCCACCAATAACCATTTACGTCAAGATAAGCATACGAAGGAAAATACAGATAACATCCATATAATAACTTCTGATCTCTGAAAGGGAAATGCAGTATAACTTCGTTGGCTCGAACCACATATAGCTCGAACCACATGTAGCTCGAACCACATACAGCTCGAACCACATATAGCTCGAACCACATACAGCTCGAACCACATATAACTCGAACCACATATAGCTCGAACAACATATAACTCGAACCACATATAGCTCGAACAACATATAGCTCGAACCACATATATCTCGAACAATATATAGCTCGAACCACGTATCTGGTCCCGGCCAAATTCCTATTTCGATATTGGCTATACACAATGTGTACGTGTATGATATGATGTTGAACAATACTTGAGTCGAACAACCCTTTACTCAAACTATGTTATCCAGTCCCGTCGGTTTCGAGCCATTGGAGTTCTACTGTATATTAAAGCTATACAAATTATCATAGTTTCATTAATGTTTACTTTCTCTTCTCAAAATTTGATAATATTTTAGACGAATGAGCTGGGATCGTAGACAGACATCGTTTCAACAATATGAAAGGGAATCAAGGATAATCATGCGAGTTTTTATTCCAATATTATACAATTTCAAAAGACATTTTTAATGTAAAGAATTAAAGAATTTAATTCAAAGGAAAGGAATTTACCGAGATACGACCTTGAGATACCGAATTAATGTACTGTGATGCATCTTCAGTAATATTCCGTGGCGCTTTTTATTTCGTGACAGAACGTCTCTGCAGACATGCAAATTGAAAATACTCTTCAAACGATAAACAAGTTTACCGCACAAAACGTTCAAATGAAAATATAATTTATTATATAATAAGATAATTCCCTAGATATTAGCAAATAGCAAAAACCATTTCATGTAGATTTATTTGTTTTGAATTGGGGTTAACACCATTTTCAACACATTTCAGGTTATATATGGTTATCAAGTTTTGTTGGCGGAGAAAGACATCAGAATGAATCTGAGTAGAACCATTGTCCTACAGCAAGTAACTGGTAAACTTTCTCGCATAAAGTTTTTGGACCGAGCGGATCTCGAACCTACGACCTTGACGATGACAAGTAAGTGATCATGAGAAGGCGCCTTAGAATACTAAGCCTTGTTCACGGATGACCCTAGATCTAGATCTATATTGTACACGTATTCTTGCGACTCGTTAAACTTATAGAGAATATCATGTTACTGTCTGATATTATCAACTTTATCAGGTTAGGCGTAGAAGAAACACAGAACGAATTCTTGTTTATTTTGTGCCGAACCTGATGCAGTTGATAATGTAAGGCACTAACAAGATATCCTATTTATCATGCCAATATTTCTAATTCGTCTTTTTATGAAATTGAAAATCAGCACCAAACTTTTGTTACAGCCTGTAGAGAGTCCGTCCATGTCAAAATGTATGATTATACAAAATGGCGTCAAGTGCCTGATAAACTTGTATTGACGTGATAAAATAATGCATTTGCTCATAGGCTTATTTATCTTTTATTGTCTATTGTCCCTTCTCTAGAGAATTAATCATACTCCTTAAACGCCTTAGTTCATAATGCAGCATATCAATCTTAGACTTTGATTTAGTAGGTTGCTTGCTAGTTTGTCCGTTCGACTGCGTTTTGCTATTAACCACATTATCGGCCTTTCTCTGGGACTGACCCCTCGCCAATGGTCTCATTGTTGTCTGTCTTACCCTGTCTATAAATCTTATTAACGACTTTTGTGGCGTAGAAGTTGTCTTTGTTGCGAACGGTTGTTTTGCTTTTGATGACGAAGCACTTGATGCCCTGTTAGATTTTGATCGTACTTTTGCTTTAAACACTGTATTACTTTTTATGGGCTGTTTTGTAACGAGTTTCTGATTTTGTAATCCATTTCTTATCAACTGATTTCTCCGTAGTTCGTCCCTGATGCGCTGGTGTTTTATTGAAAAATTGACATGTTGCTTACTGCTTCGAGTGTTTTGCATATTACCATTTTTAACATGTTGGTGCCCAAACTCTACAAACTGCTTTAATAATCCACCAGTATTTTGTTCGTGTTCATATTTGCTCGCAGGTATCTTTCTAGTAGCTGATATTTGCCTTTGATGTATCTGTTTTTGCGTCAAGCCACGTTGTTGCTTCAAGCCACGGTGTTGCTTCAAGCCACGTCGTTCATGTACTTTTGGTCGTGGGTCCACATTTCTTGATCCAACATTTACATCTATCATTTGGAATTGTTTTATTTCTCTTCCTTTAACGTTAGGAATAGCTTGTTTTGCCTTAGTAGATACCATTGGTTTAATTGGCTGAGGCTCGTTGTGTGATAATTTAGATTCTAGTGATTTTCTACTAGTTCTTGCTATCTGTTTCATTAGTTCTAATCCTTTAGATGGTCCAAGAGAGTCTAGAATATTTTTGACTGCGGTTTTTATCGCATTTGGGCTTATTTTGCGTGGCCCCGCGGCATGGTCATTGCTAATTGTGGACGTCGGTTTATTTTGAATTGCTCGTGTAAATATGGGTACGTTGCTAGAATTAAGCAAACGTTTTCCGATAACATTTGGCATTTCAAAGCTCGAGAGTTGTACGCGGTGTGAGTTTTCATTGGTTACCGTCCGTCGCGTGTGGTGACGTCCAATTGTACGAACGTTTGGTATTGAATTATTTCTTGGAGCATCAAGAAGACGAGATAACCACTTAACACCAGAACGTTGTGTTGTTGGTGTAACACTGCCACTCGGAATGTTATCAAAGACTGCATTTGTGGATTGTGGAAATTCTAACCCTGTGTTTCTATTAGACAACGATGCAGATGATGAGTCATTGCTAGATAACAGACCAATGGCTTCATTAGTAGCATCGTTTCCTGAAAATGTCTGTGTCGCGATCCAACTAGCTTTGTTATTTGCGTGTTCATATGCCGGTCGGATTGGTGACATCGCCAAACGATCAAACATAGCTGCATCAAAGGCTGCTCTTAGGGCTGCTATTTCAGGTTCCAAGTTAGCCTCATATTGTGGAGACAATCCGGTATTATTATTATCTGGGATTTGTGTTGGAGCTGCATTACTCTCAAATGGTGGAAAAACATCATTTGACTGGATAAGTTCTTGGTCAAGACTCAATGTTTCAAAAGTGGGAATGGATTTTACGAATATTTGAGGTTGTCCTTCGCGTTGTACATTGACCACTGGCTGTTCACGTGTACCAGCTCTAATTAAAGACTGGTCATTATTTTGTCTGGAATTTACGGTTCTTGAATGGACGATGGTTTTGTCAATGTTTTGCGATCCAGTTTCTGTTTGAATGATTTTGTTTGCTTGAGAATTTGTCTTAAGAGCTTCAAGATTAACAGTGCTAAGACCTAATTCTTTCAAAATTGCATTTGCTGCGTTTAGTTTTGCAAAACGCCCATCGGAGGTAGATAGTGCATTACCAATGTCTTGTTTATCTGCATTTGTATTTGATGTATTTGTCAACGTTGAATCGGTCACTACTTCCTGTTGTGTGTTGACTTTAGTTTTGCTGTTACCTTGTAATGAGCTTAATACACGCTGTAAAATATCTCCTTGCTTGGATAGCTGTTTTCTAAGGAGTTCAACCTGAAGTGATGATGTTGTTGATTTGGGAATAATTGTTGTGGGAAAAACGATTGGTGCTGTACTTGTTGCTAGTATCGTGGTTGACTTTAGAGGCGTTGTTGTTTGTGTCGTTGTTGAAACTATTGGCTGCGGCAATTGTGTTGTTGTTGTTGATTGAGACGTTGGAGTTGTAGATTGTGTTGGGGAAACTTGCACTGTTGTATTGCTGTTCAACAATTGAGTATCACCAAAAAATGTCTGTGCATGATTTGTATTATCTGTTATGTTAGCAATCTGTCCGGAGGGCCCAATTTGCAAAATAATCAGTCTATGGCTCTGGTTGTTATTTTGGACATTTTCTAAATTGATTCTTATTTCATTATTTGTAGGTTGCGCATGGGCCACTTGTCCTTGTTCGATTGTATTTGTTATAACAGCTTCCGATGTTTGAACTGGCGAATTTGGTTCTTGCCGTTGTTGGTGTGTTACATTTTGTATATTCAATGCAGCGATAGCCGGTGAATTTGCTGCAGTACCACCACTTTCATTTAGAATCGACAAAAGTGAGTCAGATTCGATACTATTCAGTGACGTCAGGTTACGTCGAAGCTCCGAAACTGACTCTTGAGCCGATGTTTCAGCAAGAGTAGGAAGTACATTTCTCAAGCTGTTGTTGCCTGTTTCTTCACTTCTTCCCGCAGGTCTGCTTCCTCCTCTGCTAAATAGAAGGCTACTGGCGAATGGTGCTGTGTTCCCTATATTAAGTGTGCTTAATTCATTTCGTAGTGAAGAGTCTGGCTGTAGGGATGGTCCACCTGTACCAAGGAGATTTAACAATGAATTAGTATTTGACAGATCTTCACCTGGTGGACTAAGACCTTGACTATTTGAAAGAATATTATTCTGTATATTATTGCTACCAGCAGAAGAGCTCGAGACGTTGTTCTGGATATTTGTACTCGGTAATTGGGCTTGATTTCGTGGTACTGAGGTAAGCTGTGTTTGGACTTGATCCAATTCACCTTGAGATATGCTTAATGAAGTCCTACCTATTACATCCATAACTGATCCCCAACCAGTTGCTTGTCTTGCTCCATCTGATTCTATTTGTGACCTCCCAGACTGTCTACCTCCGCTTCTATTAGTATTTGGTCGTGTTTGGTTTGACGCAAATGCAGGTGATGCACCAGTAGTGTTTAATCGCATGTTTGCATTATTCCTGCTCTCTGTTTGGTCATCGCGTATAGCGTTTAGGATAGAGCGCCATCTATCTCTATTTCCAGCTCTGTTAGAATTTGGTCGTGTTTGGGATTCTGTAGATGCAGGCGCCGCGCCATTAGTGATTGATCGTATGTTTTCATTATCACGCGATTGCAATATAGCAGTGTTTCCTGTTTGGTCATTGCGTAAAGCGTTTAGCATAGTGCGCTGTCTATCTCTAACTCTATCTCTGTTAGTATTTTGTCGTGTTTGGGGTAATGAAGATGGAGGTGCTGTGTCAATATTATTTGGTCGTATGTTTGCATTATCACGCGATCGCACAATAGTGCTTCTTCCTGATTGGTCATCGCGTATAGCGTTTATTATAGTGTCCCAACTATCTCCACCTCTGTTAGTATTTGGTGGTGTTTGGGTTAATGTAGATGTAGGCGCTGCGCCATTAGTGTTTGATCGTATGTTTGCATTATCACGCGATTGAAAAATAGTGCTTCTTCCTGGTCGGTCATCGCGTACGGCATTTAGGATAGTGCGCCATCTTCCTCTATCTTCACCTCTGTTAGTATTTGGCCTTGTTTGGGTTAATGCAGATGCAGGCGTTACGCCATTAGTGTTAGATCGTATGTTTGCACTATCACGCGATTGAAAAACAGTGCTTCTTCCTGATTGGTCATCGCGTATAGCGTTTATTATAGTGTCCCAACTATCTCCACTTCTGTTAGTATTTGGTGGTGTTTGGGTTAATGAAGATGTAGGCGCTGCGCCATTAGTGTTTGATCGTATGTTTGCATTATTACGCGATTGAAAAATAGTGCTTCTTCCTGGTCGGTCATTGCGTACAGCATTTAGGATAGTGCGCCATCTTCCTCTATCTTCACCTCTGTTAGTATTTGGCCTTGTTTGGGGTGATGCAGATGCAGGCGTTACGCCATTAGTGTTTGATCGTATGTTTGCACTATCGCGCGATTGAAAAAACAGTGCTTCTTCCTGATTGGTCATCGCGTATAGCGTTTATGATAGTGTCCCATCTATCTCCACCTCTGTTAGTATTTGGTCTTGCTTGTGGTAACGTGGATGCAGGCACTTCGCCATTAGTGTTTGATCGTACATTTGAATTAATACGCGATCGCAAAATAGTGCTTCTTCCTGTTTGGTCATCGCGCATAGCGTTTATGATAGTACCCCATCCTGTTGAGTTAGCTATATCAGAATTTGGGTTTGTTCGCGTTGACTGAATGTTACCAGCAGCTTCATCAGAGCTCCCTGTAACCGGCGATATTGAGATATCTTCCCATGGGTTAGTGAAGGACGACGATGGTGTATTCCTTATTCTTGATGTTGGTGTTAAAGTCACATCGGCCCTCGAAGACATTTGTGAATTTTCACCAATACCGATAACACTTTCTCTCAAATCTGACCATGGATCTATCCTTGATCGATTTTCTGAACGAGATGCACCGTTGCGAAATGGTGTATCTGTGGCGCTTGTTTGGGTCCGTTCTACTGATTGCTCCGTGTTCCACTGAACGTCTCTTGTGCGAGAGAGTGTAGATGGCGGTTCCCTTCTCCCAATGGTAACTTCTGCCGGACGCCGGTTGTTACCTTGTATGCCCTGGGATGTCATGCTGTCAGTGTTTTGTTCGTTTCTCTGGTTGTTTCTTGTTGGAAAAGCATCTAGCCATCGCAAAAGTTCGGCACTTATATCTGGAGATGAAAGTGTTGATGTTCTAGACTGTGAATTTGATGCAGACCTTCTTCTGGATGTACGTTCTGATGTGTCTGAACTTCTGATAGGCTCTTGTCTTAAGTCACTTCCAGCCCTGGATCGAGATGAAAATCGGCTTTGTTCTATCTGATTTATTACCGATTGTGCGTTTGTTGGGATTTCACCAAGTAGTATCCGTCTTGCCCTATTCACTATTTGGCGGTCAGATAACTCTAACTCGGTTAAAGGTAACACGCTTTGTACTCTTTCTGGCGTAGATTCTTCAACAGTTACCTCTGACAATCGTGGTCTTCTTATACGATCAGGTGACAAAGGAATGAAATCAGTCGAAATGCTTTCATCACGGATTTGAACACCTGATCTCGTATTATCAGATGGATTCACATCATAGGCTGGTCCTAATGACGACATCGCTATTCGATCAAATTCAGCAGCATCAAAAGAACTCGGAATCGATGGCGAAAATTGTGGTCGAGGTTCCTCACGAGGTCTGGTAACCACTCTCGGCAATGGTCTGCCATTGGCTGTTCCTGCTGAACTCGATGTACTGTTGTCAACGCGATTTCTGACGTTGTCAACCACCCTGTCTACACCGACTCTACTTCGACTACCAACACTATCACTCCGTTGTGGAGAAGTTACACGAAGCGATGTCCTACGTTGCCCATTTAGCCGCTGTTCTTCATTTCTTCGACGTTCCCTACTCGTGATACCACTTCTGCGCTGAAATGATGGTGAACGTTGTTGCTGTCTCCGTGTAAGTTGTCTTCGAAATGAAGGTATGCGACGTGATGCAGTAGACACCTGGTTGAAATTACGCGACGTTGAATCGGTCCTAAATAATTGCTGGCCCTGTCTCGCACCTATGTTACCGTTGTTATTTTGAATGCCATTGTTCGTCGGACTCCTATTTATCCATTGGCTCTGCATCGGTGTTGGAAAATGTCTTGAACCTTGATTGAATCTGGAAGCCAATGATGTTTGTGGCACCACTCGAACCTCGGAAAACGTGTTTTGAAATCGAATAGGTGTTGCACGCTGTGGACCCATGATCGGCACTCTGCCAGGCATACGAAACCAGGGTGGTTGGCAGGAACATGCTTGTAGACTAAGGATAAGGAATACAAGTTCCATCACTTTCATTCTCTCATTGACTCTGAAATGTAAGATGTAATTATAGTAGTGTTACATTTAAAGAAATACCAACATAATATCCTCTCTCTCTCTCTCTCTCTCTCTCTCTCTCTCTCTCTCTCTCTCTTCAGGTCCTGTGTTGAATACGTTTATGTTCCTCCAAGAAGCATTAATTAAGATGCAATTCTATTGCGGGTGTTATAAACATGTTTCTACAGCTTGCTATCAATACATATATCTGATTAAATGTTCGTTAGAGTGAGTAGGTGAGGGAGGGAGGGAAGGAGTGACTATTTTTTAACATACCAAAGTACGTACAAATGATCAGATTAAGTTGTTATAACATAAACAACGCGAAACTATTGATGACTTAATAACAACACATGAATATATTTATGTATACATGAACTGCATTATATATGAATATGTATAAATAAACTGAATTATATATGAATATGTATGAATGAACTGATTATATATGAATATGTATAAATGAACTGCATTATATTTGAATATTTATAAATGAACTGATTTATATATAAAACTGTATAAATGAACTGAATTTAAAATAAAATAAATTCATAGTCTGACAGATAACCGTATTTCAAATTTTATCGTATTTGCAAGGGGTGTACTAATTGTTCTAACATTAACGCAAACTATAGTAAGCAAAAAAAAACACAAAAAAACACAACAGGCCTTTTATACGTTTCTATTCGATCCGAATGATGAATCTTGGCTGATTCGTTTTACAATGATTGGTTTCAAAAGGGTCTGAAAAAAGTTTGTATTTAAATAAAAAAAAATACATTAATCGAAACGTAACATTGTGACGATATATGCAACTAGACTTAACTGTGGCATAAAAACGGGGTGTTGTGGTTCGATTCAAGGCTTGATCCGATGGCCTCACCAGAAAAAAACGCACTAAGTACTGGTTCGACTCGGGTAACGGTCTCGAAAAGAGATTCGTAAAAACTCTAATAAGATAAGCTTATTTTGCAATCAACCTAAAATAGTTAATATAAACTAAAAATAGTAAAAGTAACTCTTACTGCCAAGTTTCATAACAATTAGATGAAACGGTTTATGAATGGTCACGCAGACAATCGATAGTATTATACCCCCCGCCCCACCCCCACCCCCATTTATTACGTTAATGTATAAAACATAATTCTCTAGCAAGGTGCTGTCATATCTTTTTTTGTACAAAGCTGTGGCCATAGTTATTTGTATTAAACATAAAAACTTCTCAAAAATCTATGTCAAACTGTTGGTTACTTTTTTTCAAAACCAATCATTTTGTATATGCAAACGTGACTTGGAATATATCTTAAAAATATTAGATTTTTTTTTTTCAGTACAAATTTGAAAATAACGCTTTTTGATGACGTCAACAATTTTTTGTTAAATAAATTTTGCATTGAAATATATCATTTCATGACTAGTGTATCGTTTTGTTTTAAATATCCGTACAATTTACTATTATTATCTTGGTGCCCTGACTTCTATAAAGTTTGTCAACAAAGCTATGTGTTTTTATAAGATAAACATTTTTTTTTAAAAAATATGTATAGTTCATGTTTTAATGTAAGTTTTTTTCTATTCATAGAATGACTCCAAACAGGGTAAAATTAAGAAAAATGCTTATTTCTCTCCACTTTTATCCTTTTATATTTTTTTAAATAGTTCTTTGACTGTGAAGGCATTCTTGCTAGAAAACGATATTCATTCTAATCATTGGCTGGAACTTTATGGTAGCAACAGTGTCTTCACTGCCCAAGACATGATAAATTAATCTGAAATGGCTAAACATGTAAAAAATTGCATATGTCCGCTGTTCATTGACACTTTGGTGATGGTGTATTAGGCGAAAAGCGTAAATTTGAAAAAAAAAAAAAAACATTTTAAAAGAATAAAACTATAACTAAAATAAAAACTTCAAATTTTGCAAAAACAAAACATATTAGATTTTATTGCATTATACAGGGCAATTGTTGGGAGTTCGTGAACCTTGTATTTTCTTGTAAAATATTGTACTATAGATTATATATACATTAGAGGCATAAGTCAAAAATACCTTTCCAAGAATAAAGTTATTTTTTATTGCGTATGTGTCGAATTTACAAAAAGATTCGATAGTATTCAATATAAGAAACTATGGTGTCGTTTTGGAAAAAAGGTGTCAAAGGCAAACGTTTAAATGTTATTCATTCAATGTGTAATTAAGTCAAAGCAATTGTAAAGGTAAATAACAACTTGACCGAAAAATTTGAATGCAATGTTGGTATTAAATTGGTACTAAATATTAGTATAAGCAAAAATGGTATGCTGATGTAAATTGCTCATATAAAACGCTTCATTGTGACAAGGACTTACACAGACTTTTATATATATATATATATATATATATATATATAAAGGGAGATAATTAAATTCACAACAACGGAATTTACGATTTTTGGGATCTTTTCAGATGCTCATTCACAATGCATGATATATATATGGAGATAATTATTTGTGAATAACCAAGACATTTAAATGTACAGACCAGATTACGGCGAGTGCGCCTAGCTACAATGCAAACCATAGATACAATATCAAGGCCTCTGCCAAACAAATAGATTTGGTGTCGACCACTACTTATATACTATGGAATTACATGCAATACATCTGGACAGGGTGAACAAATTTACATACATGAACTTATAGCTTTATATGAGTAGGATCCAGTTTAGGATTCATGACTACTCACATGCTATATAAAGGATAGAAAACCCGTTGGATCATATAGATACAGTGAATTTATATATATTTGATTTCATAAAGGGAGATAATTAAATTCACAATAACGGATTTTACCAATTTTTTTATCTTTTCAGATGCTCATTCACAATGCATGATATAATACAGTAATATAACCGTTCAATGCCAGAATATGAAATACCGAGACAAACTTATTACTAGATGAACAAAATATCTCTTAACGATTTAAACGCAGGAATGCATAATGTTCCTAAATTCTTTATTTAACATTTTTATCTGGAAAGAACAGTAAACGTATTTAACTGACAACATACATATGACAGCATCTAAATATATAAGTACATGTAGTTGAACTGATGGAAAATAAGGAACTAAGTGTATTTAAATTTCACTAATAGAAATCATAAAATTGACCACTGGCGTAATTTAAAGTATTAAACTAAATGCATAGAAACAACATAATAAATAAGTAAGTTTATTATAAATAATTATCTTAAACTGAAATAATAGAAATGGTTACATTTAACTGTTTGAACAATACTCATAGAATCAACCATATGTATGATAACCAGTAATATGTAATGTCACTCTAGTTGTAATATACATGTTATTATTGATGTGTTTTGGACCGGAGACCTTTACTATTTAATAACTTATGTCTATATCTTTTAAAAATATATTTTTAAAATGGTTAAAATACATCTTATTACCATAAATAACCTAACTTTGTATGGCTAGTATGTCACATCAACTAAAGTGTGACTAAAATCGCTATTTAAATCGGAGTTTCCTCCATTCTAAAAATAGACAACACTTAAATACTGTTAGATGACCATCAAATTGTCATTCGGACTCTTTCTATGATGAAACCACTTTACTTCGTGTAAATCTGTTTAACGGATCAAATTGAAATCAAATGAAACCATGTGACTCATTTAAAACGTCACAAAATATGTTGCATTTTAAACGGGAAATCTATTTTAGTCTGACCTAGGCGCGTAGCCCACGTAAGGAAACCCCTTTTCAATATATTAATTTGGCATGTTTAAATATATATATTTTGGCATTACGGAGTCAATGAGTATATATAGGCATTATATATTGAATAAAAGGTTTATAGCCAATTTTAAACTTTTGAAAAATCCTGATAGATTCTCTTTAAAACGTAAAACGTAAATATATCACTGCGTTTCTTTTCAATTTATGTATTTTTATTTTATTATATAACTATACTTGTTGTCAATATATGAATAAAACATTAAAATAAAGCTCTGTATTCAATTTAACTCATTGTTTATTTAATGTTTAATGAATATAAAATCATTTAAAATATACTATATTCATTCAAAATTAAAGTTAACCAATGTATTTAAGTGATATTTACATACCGTATTAATATGACGTGTTAATGGGTCGATAAGATGCATAAGGTACAGATTCCCAAATATGTGACTGTGTTCGACTATAATATACTTTTTTTTAAACTGTACTCTAATATATAACAGTGTGTGTTTTAATAGTAAGCATTGCCAATTTAGCACTGTAATAATTTTCATAAATAAGGCAATATGTTTAAAGTTTAAATAGGATATTCAATAAACATTAATCCATAATATTTCTATATATCTATTTAAATAAAATTCTGGTGTGTACAAATTTTTTATATCTTCCCGTAAAATGTTATTGTATTAAACTATGAAAAAGGCATGAATTTGGATATAATTTTTGGAGTATGTAAATTAAAATTTAATTTATTCGAACTAATGCAGTTGGTAATATATTAAATAATAAAATAATCTGTTAAAATTCTTGAAAACATGTGCTTTTTTACCACAGACGTGTTGAAATTTAATCATACCTTTTTATTATCAAGTATTAATGTTGTCATCTCTATACTTCTTATCAGCTGATTTCCTTTAAAATTTAAAAAAAAAACACATATAAAAAGTGTAAATTTGTTTAAAACCATATTAAAGGTGAGTTCAGTATAGCAAACTTTTGTTTCCTAAAAACAAGAATATGTATGAGAAAATCTTAGTTCTCTGTGTAGGTTTTCAAATATTAACATATGTGTTATCTATTTTCATTATGATACCAATTTTTAATATTAGTTTCAAAGTTATTTTTCTTTCCATTTACGAGCCAAAATCTTTAAACGGTTTTTATTTAACTTTATTTTTTTTCTAATTTATTCCATAACATATCTTACCGTATATAAATAATATCTTGCTAAAATATCCTTTTTTACTTTTATGAGCCACCATCCTTAAATCTTTTATTATTAAACATTTCTTTTTTTTCTAACATATGCTATGAAATATCTTACATTGAATAGTTATTATCTTGGTACAGAACATAAGCTGCAACAATCTACATTATCACTTTATCACACATCTGGTATAAATGTCCTACAGAAATGTTTGTCATCTATGTTAGATGTATTATTACAAATCTTTGTAGGTCGTGTTACAAAGATAAGTCAATCAATTAATGATCAATCAATAAGAGGCCTCAGTCCATTGATAACGATGTGAAGTGTGTGTATATAATAACAAATAAACAACATTTTCTTCCTTATGCAGTTGCAGTTATACTTATTGTTACGTTTAAACAGTTCATCTCTATGACGGTGATTAATATTTAACATTACATGTTTTTACCTACTCTACAAGAAGAATACACAGGCGTTTTTTTTGTATGTGTTTTTTTTTCTCTTTCAATATATTATCTATGTGTAGATTCCTAAATTAAGCAGAAAACAAATTAAAATAACATAATCAATTGATCATTAAATCTTAATTTTGAAGAAATAATTTAGATTAAAAATAAACTTTTTTATATTCAACCATTCACAAATTGAAACTATATTTAATATGACATACTTTTGTATAGATAAAGGCCAGTTTAATTTTGTCTTGATTTGTTTACTTTTGTATGTGTTAAAATATGTTTTAACAATATGTATCCCTATGTAAAACTTGTTAAATAAATGGGCTATCACATGATAGTTGAACAGAGCAAAAAATTAACATTACAGAATGACGATGTAATGGACAAGTTGTTAGGTGCTTATGCATGAGTCCGAGGATTCGATCAAACTAGTCCATGCTTGCTCTTATAAATAACACACAGTACTTGTCTAACTAAAGAAGATTCACACATATCTCAAAGCTTACTTCACAATCATAAGGCTAAAATGCATTAGTATAAGCGTAAGTGCAACACCTATATCCTGGTGACCTTGTTCACAATGTCTTTATTGTGTGTATAATGGATCGCAGGTCAAGTAAAGTGATTGGAAAAAAATGAAAAGAAATTATAGGCGCACAACTAGATTATCGAGTGTTGTAACAACATTGTTTAGATATTAATGACACTGGTATAACAAATAATTGTACTACAAATGAAATAAAGTGTAGTGTACAGGTAACAATGAAATACCTGAGTTTATTTAAATATGTGTAAGAAGGTCGATGTGTACCATCTCTTATTGTGCTTTCGAATTTTTTATAAATTGGGTTTAGTGTGAAAATGAATTAATGAATGGGATTTTATGGCGTAGTACCAACTTATTATAGGTCATGAAAATGCATAGTGTCGCTTCGTTTGACATACATGAGCCACAGTGATCCTATTCTTGCAATCACTCATATGGGTCCCTGGAACCACAAAGGGATTGGTAATTAAACCACAATAATGAACATGACAAAAAAAGATAAAATAAACATGAAACCAAGTCGGAAGATTCCTAACCCTCTGCAGAGATCGACAATGGTTATATTCTTAGCCGGAACCACACGGGCTTTAGTGATACGCCGCCATCAAATTAGCATGTCATAAACATACTTAATATATGGAATAATACAAAAGAGTAAAATTGATGCGCCTTCAGTGTGCATGGTCAGGAATGGTTAGTAAACAAAGGTATGTTTGTTTGAATATTCATCGAAGACTCACAGACACACGGTTATTCTAACCGCTCTTTCCTGGGATCCTGAACGGTTAACAGTCATACATATCCGCAAGTAACTGATAAATTATCCGTTTAAAACTGCGTGGTACCATATTAAAAAAAAAAAAACTTAAACGGAAGCAAATATTTCACAGATCAATTGTTCAGATTTTTGATAGATTACGCGTAATGTTTAACTATGAAACAAACGGTATTCAATAATCAATTAAGACACCAAAATGTTCGTTTATTTTAAATGGTGATTAATAAGTTCTTTGATATGGTGACATATGATGTCTAATTTGTTTAAAACTACTAATTGTATACTATTAATGACGAAAAATAATATTGAAAAAGAAAATTAAAATAGATAAAGTACATATTCTAATAAGAATATACAGCATTATGCTTAAACGTCTACGTATTTAATTGAATGAATTAAATGAGTAAATGGTTTATCCGCGGCGCGATAATTTGTCGTTTCCATGACGAGTAAGTTACCAACAGTATACTGCCTTCATTTAATGCAACTTAAGAAAGTCTAACTCTACATTTCATGTCAATCCAATTTGTGTATGTTTCAATAAACTTTTTGTTTTCCAATGTTTTTATTTCCATAGCACATCGCGCACGGCGGACGACCGACTGACATTTCAACAAGCAATATTTAAGTGATGGATTGGCTCGCGTTGTTCCTAAATATGGCTCCTATAAAGTATATAAGACGGGACGAGCTACATTGAGACAAGCCAGTGAAGAGAACTGACCTCTACTGTCTTTATAAACTTGATAATGCCCTTACACATCACACACGGCGGCCGACTGCTTATTTTCATACAAACAACGTTCAAGTGATGGATTGGCCAGCACTGTCCCAAGACACGACTCCTTTTGAACATGTCTGAGATGGACTCGAACGGCGGGTCCGTGCACGCGTGCCTCCGCCAAAACATGTCAGAGAGATACGCCACGTCATCGTCCATGTCAGAGAGATACGCCACGTCATCGTCCATGTCAGAGAGATACGCCACGTCATCGTCAATGTCAGAGAGATACGCCACGTCATCGTCCATGTCAGAGAGATACGCCACGTCATCGTTCATGAGCGGGACAACATTATACAAAGTCGTATAGCTAGCATAGTGTCGCCCAGAAGTGTATACCTCGAGTCAGTATTGCGAATGCGGGAGCTCATACACGCGGTATTTTGTGAATTTGACATAAAGCACCAATGGTATTCAGGACATTATACTGTGCACATTTATTGCGATAATTCAATGAAATGTGCACAGTTTATGCGTTTTATATTTTTTTTTGTGTACAAAATTTGAATAAATTTGAATGGTTTCCACACTGCTAAAATCATCATTGTACAACCTTTGTGTTTCTAAATCGGACGAGAGTACCAGCAGATTAAACAAACAGCCACATGTTTTAAA
The DNA here is from genome assembly GCA_029582155.1 of Panopea generosa. Lineage (NCBI taxonomy): Eukaryota > Metazoa > Mollusca > Bivalvia > Adapedonta > Hiatellidae > Panopea > Panopea generosa. Next base: position 13,503,011 of record CM055904.1, read on the forward strand.
CATTGACATCATAACATTGATCCGGTGCTTACACCTGGAACCTACATATTTACCGGCTTTACCGAATGTCGAACGAGAGCAAATATTATAATAGAGTTCAAAAAATCGGCCAATCAACGTGGAACTGCGATATGTGTGACCGTTTATTATAGCATAAAGCATTATACTTGCCGTTCTTTTTCACACTGAACAAGCACTTTGCGTGGATTAAACATATTTTTCTTAGGTAACTTTTGGTTTTCTGCACATTGGCTTGTGTATATTTGTGTTTGTGGTGACTTTTTTCTTTGAGTGCCACGTCTTCAGTTGGACATGATATTCAATAAAATGCCATTTACCAGATGGTAAACCTATTCTTACAATTAAGCCCGAAAATTAAACAAATCTTGAAGAAAATTTGAAATGTTTGATATGTTTTAACGGTTATCGTTAAATGTCGCCCTCTCTTCTTTGACTCGCCTGTTGTTATTATTTATGGTACAAGAATATTGTTTATTTACCCCATTCAAGGTGGCGCGAAAACAGAAAACCGCTTAAGTTGGAGTGTTAGGAGTGTTAAATATATCTGATTACCCGTAATAGACAGAATTATATAAACCGAATCTTCTGTTTGTTTTCTTGGTTGCTTTTTGTACTTCTAAGTTTTAATTTAATCAGAATATATCAGTATATCTAAATACAAATATACATGCTGTTCCTCCTATGAGGACAACATTTTGTTGACACTTCCAAAGTTCGTAGCTAAATTACTATCAGCATTTTGTTTTCAATGTTACTTCAAAATAAAGTATGTGACATTACCCTATAGATAATCACGCTGGTAAATATATGTTATAGGTGTTTTA
>CM055904.1:13504355-13744355 GCA_029582155.1 Panopea generosa
TAGAAAAACCATGTTCGAAGTTATCCTCGGTAAAACAAGTACAAATCATATGCCGATGAAGCGTCAAACTCTAGAACACCAGCCATAGCTGTGGCAAGGAATCAAACCCATGGCTCTCCAATCCTGGGTCTAATGCTCTACCGCTAACCCATGTGCTTCACATAGACCTTGACACACTGCTTGATCTAGAATACAGTCAAACCTGTATAAGTGGCCACCTCTATTAAGCAGCCACTTGTCTTAAGCAGTCACATTTGCTATTTCCCATTTCTATGTTTTTAGGCAAATTTACCTGTATTAAGCAACAACCTGTCTTAAAAGACCACTTTTGCTCCTTCCTTGACTGGCTGCTTAAGACAGGTTTGACTGTATTATCATATACAATAGTGTTGTAATTGCAATTAATTTCATGAATCTATTTAATCATTCCAATATTCCATCCAAATAGTTCAAAGTATATTTATGATGGAGACACATGAAATTATTATTTTCATATTAAAAGTTTTTTGAGATTCAGTGTTATATAATAAATACCATCCAATCCTCTCATTTGATTACTCGAAAATTACTGAATTCTATACATCTACATTGAATGTTGTCATCAATCAATGCAGAAAATACTGCGATAACATTGGCTTTACAGAGGCTTGTTAGCCTTCTTAACATGATGAGAAATAGATCCCATATGCACAAAACATTTCAAACCATAGACAAGTATCGAAAATGCACCCAGTTGCTTAAATAGAAAAACTGTCATTTAAACGTCTTTTAAGACAAAGTTTATGTATGAAACAAAGTAATAATTGACAGACTGATATTGATGCTACTGGTAATAAACCATGTAAGTTGAAAATAAAATTCTAGCGGATGTGAATAATCAATTTGTGTAAGAGAACAGAGCCTGGGCATTAACTATCTTCCCCAAATTTAACTTGAAGTTGAAATTCTATTTTCTTAATATTCTTTCAAGTTTTCACAACACTGAATTACTGAATAAATCAGCAATATATATTTTTTTGTTACTTGAATTCATCATCAATGTTAAATATTTTGAAAACTAAAAAGACAGTTCAGTCAAGAATATATCAGTTCAAGTCAAAATTTCAAAGATAAAACTTCATGACCATCCTGTAATGTTACGTACATGTTAAGGCCAAAAGTTATGCACAATATACAAAAACTGAAAAAGTTCAGAGAAAAGAAAGCATATAAGCCATAATGAATTGTACTATCCAAAACAAATAATTGACTCACAATAATCAAAACGTTTAAGGAATAAATAGAGACGTTACACATTTTTGTATCACCACTATAAAAACCTCTTTGAAATGTTACACATTTTTGTAACACCACTATAAAAATCAGTTTGAGATGTTACACATTTTTGTAACACCTATATGAAATCAGTTTAGCATGCTAATCTCGCGCACACTCGAATCTGAACTCCTTTACAGTTAATACTGTATTTGTTCAATGCTTGCGTTTACAATGTTGATTAGCCTGTTAAACTGATCTTCATATATTGTTACAAATTCAAAACAAACTGGATTATTTTGAGTCAATGGATTGTTTGAATATTACATTTCAATTAAGGCATTATGCTTTCATTTCTCTGGTCCTTTTTGTTTATTGTACACCTTGCGAAATTTTTGGCCTTAAGTATATAACCAAATGGGATGTTTGTGAAGTTTTATCTTTGAAAGTTTGACTTGAGCTGGTATTTTATTGACTTAACATTATTATTTTTTAGAACTATTGGCCTTAAAGATACATGCCCTAGCTGTCTTAATACAAAAGATAATGTATAATAAATATTTTTACACATCTATCTCTATTTAAATACACAAATAAATATACACAAATAAATAAAATTGTAAACCAACACAGTGACAATACAAGGAATTTCTCTAATCTAAACTTTGGAATGAGAATTCTCCCGTATACCACGGGAATTAAATAATATATTTATGACAAAAATACAAATTAAGGCAACAAAGGATTGTTTCTGTCTTTAAAAATAACTTGCAATTATGAAAATCTAGAAAATGTGTGATTGCATAACAGAATATATGAAAGTGGTCATACATATAAATACTTCAACTACGGCCAGTTTCCGGACGTGCTTACTAGTCAAATACTCGTGAATGAATAAATAACAAATGTGAGCCGTTATTTTTTTTTTTTCACTGTAACTGTTAAAAAATGCTTATCTACGGAAGACCAATGAAAGAAAACTAGCAATGTGACTATAGGACACAAATGCCTCAACTAGTTAGTAAATTTTACTACAAATTAAGTTAAAAAAGGGGCAATAACTCCTGCAAAGTCATTTGACAAATATCAAACAGGGCCTGTATTTTTCTTTATACTGCTAGACATCAAATATTAATTATATTTAAAGGCCCTTTCAGAAATTATTGAATGGTAACAAATATGATGGACGGACACACAGACGGACGATGAGACGGACAGGGATAACATTTAATGCCCATTCGCCATTCTTTCAATGACGGGGACATAAAAGTTAATCATTTGAATGACGAGGACATAAAAATTAATCAGACACCAAACCGGACTTCTTTAATGCAACACAGACTTAAACGCCTGCATCCAAAATAACTTTTATTCCCCCATATTGGTACAGTCATGCTTCTTCAGTTATCTCCCATTTCAATGTTGATAACTTATGACTAAATAATGTAAATATTAAAATGTGTACCATTTAAATAAGCATTTTGGTTCAATTGCTGTACGTTTCAACATGTAGACAAGAGGCACATAACACAAATATTCGTCATATAAAGCACAACAAAACAATTGAGCATAATGTAAAAAATACATTCACCGATTCCCGAAATATCGTTCTGAACTCTGTAAACTACAAGCACAACTCGTAGTTTGATATCATATAAATAATGATGTTTATGTATATATAAATGTTTCTAAAAAAATGTTCACACCAGCATGTCTAAAATCTGAACAGGTTGTCTGTGTTATACACATTTACAAGAGCGTCAAGAAGTCCTATACCTTAATGATATATTCCTAGATTTAAATGTGATTGTTCTTCTATATTTAAATGAACCAGCCACCTATGTGATTGTTCTTCTATATTTAAATGAACCAGCCACCTATGTGACTATAGTCCTGGATTTAAATGAACCAGCCACCTATGTGATTGTTCTTCTATATTTAAATGAACCAGCCACCTATGTGACTATAGTCCTGGATTTAAATGAACCAGCCACCTATGTGATTGTTCTTCTATATTTAAATGAACCAGCCACCTATGTGACTTTAGTCCTGGATTTAAATGAACCAGTCACCTATGTGATTGTTCTCCTATAATTAAATAAACCAGCCACCTATGTGATTGTTCTTCTATATTTAAATGGACCAGTCACCTATGTGATTGTTCTCCTATATTTAAATAAACCAGTCATCTATGTGATTGTTTCATTATTTTTAAATAAAGACCAATCACATGCATGCATGTGACTCCAGATTTAAATAAACCAGCCACCTATGTGATTATATAATTATCTTTAAATGAAGACCAATCACATACATGCGACTCGAGATTTAAATGAACCAGCCACCTATGTGATTATATAATTATCTTTAAATGAAGACCAATCACATACATGCAACTCAAGATTTAAATGAACCAGTCACAGTTGTTCAGTTTACCACACAAGCATCACTGTGAAGATCAGGATACCATGAGTTGCAAAACTGCTCCTTCACATAGAAAGACCTACAATAGTTCTGCAGTAATCTAAACACAGCAGGTTATGTCAAATGCTTAACTGCTTAACATGGAAATATATTGACGAATAAAGCCTTAATTTATACAGAAAATCACAATTTTAGCTTTTAATAAATAATCCACATTTACATGACTTAGTTACAATTTTAAAGCCTGCACCTGTCATTCAAAATCACAGTCAACAATTACAGCTAATATTCAAGACTTACTAAATTACATTTTAGTAAACACCTACAATGAGTGAAGATAGCTCAATACAGAATGTATGCTAAGCATATGAATATTTAGTGTCATCTTTATGCCATCGAGGGCTAACAGGCGATCAGTTAACCTAACCACTGTTTCCTGGGATCCTAAAAAGTTAACCAGACATCAGGCACACCTCCTCTCTGAAAGTAACTGATAACTTCCCCACTTGAATCAGCGGTGAGAAACAAATGATAAAGAAAAGAATTAGGTGCCTGTTTCACCAAAATGTTTAAGTATATACTTCAATATTTAAAAACTTAAAAACAAGAAAATCTTCTTGCTGATCATGATTAATCATTTTAGACTGGCTCCAGAAATACTGCTTTTAGTTTCATGTACATAGATCAAGAATATTCAAGTAACCAATCAAAATATTGGTTAGGTTTTAAGTATTTAAGGAATATTTAAGAAATGTCAGTTAAGCACAAATCCGCTGTTATTTCAATTTCATGTCCTTATATCTGGTTCTCTTCATAATACATTTTTTATCTACTTGTAACATTCACTTCCTAATATTAGTCACTTTGGCAAGATATAATAATTCTGTTCGTTCATCTGTATCCTTTGACAGGGGCTTTGTTTGGTTTCCATACGGAGTTTTGAAGACTTACAGCGTCAATCGACACTGAAAGATGTTTTGTAGACGACACTTGTGAGAAACTTTTGCCGCCGGAGTTATATCTGAAAAATATAATTTCGAGATAAGAAAACAAAATATATGTATCAAAGAAAATGAACAAAAATGATATTACTGTCAATAGTTTTGATACCTTTTTTATGCCATTATAAGAACACTGCTTATCCGATATCTACCTACTTTTTTTTCAGATTTGAGAACAGATTTTTTTGTTCATATTTCATATTGACAATATCAATATTTGTGAGTATGAATGACATTTATTGTATTTTTTGGGAAATAATAATTATGATACAACTGTTAAGTTGTAAAACCATCCCAATGAAATATTAATAGTTAGATTAATTGATTGATTGTTTTGTTGTTGTTTTTTTTTAATGGGGTTTAACGCCATTTTCAACACATTTCAGGTTATATACGGCATTTCCAGTTTTACAGGTGGACTCAGACTGAGTCAGACTGAGTAGAACCACAGTCCTTTGACAAGTAACTGGAAACTTTCTCTCATAAATTTTTTGGAGCGAGCAGGACTCGAACCTACGACCTTAGCGGTGAGAGGTATGTGATCTTGAGACAGCGCCTTAGACCACTTGGCCACAAAGGATCCTGATTGACTATTTAGCATCATTTTTATGCCATCGAGGGCTAATAGACGATCAGTCTAACCACTGTTTCCTGGGATCCTGAAAGGTAAACCATTACTCATACACACCCCATCTTCGCAAGTAACTGATAACTTGAATCAGCGGTGAGACAAATGATGATGAGACAAATGGTTTACATCAATCATCACAGCGACTGTTGCCAGGTGGGGATTTGAACTCACGACCCCTGGATTTTTACTAAAAATTTTACTAAAATACTAGAAATGTGTCCATAGGATAATGAATGTCCCTGCTTTATAGCATAGTAAAAGGGGCCAAAACTCCTGTAAAACTTTACCAATGTTGACCAATGTTAAACTTGACCTGCAATTTATAATTACACAGCTACACACCAAACACATGTATATATAAATACCTACACCCTTTCAAAAGTTATTAATCGGAAACCAATTTGACAGACATATGCACGGACGGAAAGACAGGGGTAGCATGTAATGCCCCTTCACAGTATTTCTCTATCCCATTACAAAAAAAATATTTCTGAGAAAGGAAATTCTAACAAAGATGACCTTACAGAAAAATATAGAAATGGTATTTTAACATGGAGATGAATTTTGTTTCTCTGTAAATCTATTTGTCAGACAGTCCTTTGCAATACAGGTATGGACTACTTACTTAAAGTACTTCTCTATCATATCATTGCTGATACATCGCGGTCCAACTCCCGTGATCTTTATGCACTCCTCTGTTTCTGGATCATAGTCGTACAGACCTCTGTACCCGCAGCTGGCATCACGGAACAGAATCATGAAATGCTTGGCATTCGACTTGGCAATCTCCTGGTAAATACATAGAGACAACATCATCAGTTTTATCATCTTACATATCGGCTCAGCCAGACCCAGACTCAACTCAGTTAGTAAAAGTTTAAATTCCCACCTTGCCAAAACCTCTGCGATGGCTGGCCATGAACTTTTTTTCATGGTTTTTAAAATGATGCTGTTGTTGTATGGTGTTTAGTGTCATTTTCAACAATTTTTTCAGTTATATCGTGACGGTGTCTACTTGAGATAGTATTATAAGCGCTGCCACACTGGATTATCATGACACAGACAAATTTTATGATACCCCAACCAGTCCCATTATACAGACACCGGGCCGACCAGACCTAGAACTATCCTCTGAATGCTGAGCACCAAGCGAGAAAACTTCTAGTACCATTTTTTTTTAAATCATCAGTATGACTGGTTAGGGATCAATACCACAAACTTTCACATGCAAGGTACAGTAGTTGCTGCACCCTAGACAACCGCTGCGTTATCGATTTGTAAGAATAATTATATAATAGGGAGGGAATGGAATTAACCATAGTGAAATTTTCGACATATTACAGGGTCTTCTGACGTCATCAACAGTTTCAAAGAGGAGCAGTTGTACTTTATTTGATGCAGAAACAAGAAGTTGTAGGTTCGATCCACATCAGTATACGATGAATTTAAAAGAAAAACAACTCAGTACTGATTTTATCCAGGTAGCGGACTTGAGAACGTTCTTTGTGATCAAGCTAAAATATATTAGTATGAGCTGTATAATATTTTATACTGATATAAATGGAATTTCTTGAGAAAATAAAATGAAGTCAACCTACTATTTACTATTTGTTTTTAGTGCGTTTTTTTCCATTTAAATCAATTACAATTAGGAAAATTATACATTTTCATACTTTTTAATCCAACTAATAATCAAACAAACCTTAACGTCAGTGTACATGTAAGTAAGTGAGTAAATAGTCTATTATAATGACATGTGCACGACAATACATTTAACCCTTTACTCCATAGATATGCGTTTTCCCGCACCAATCACAGAAGGCCTTTGAAAACAACAAGCAATCTAAACACTTCCTGCACTGTTTTCCACTCTGTCAGTTAATATAAATATAATTCACCCAATAATTCAAAAGCCTTCTATATTAGGTCTCCAAAGGCGTCTCTATTTGAGGTGTCCAAAGGTGTCTATATGAAGTAAAGGGTTAAGGTATATATTACAAAATGATAAATACAGCACCCAGCCCACTGGGCCTATAAGGCACTGTCAATAAAATAGCAACAATATGCAATTTCTCATGATAATATTCAAAGGATTAAAGCATAAATAGAATAATTTAGGTCATTTTCTAAATGACAAATACACATAATTACGGTAATGAATCAGGCAGTAGTATAAAAAAAAGTTTCCTTTTTAAGTATGTCTTTGTTAAAAACTTTGACAATTGTTCAGTAGATTATTTCTTTTTTTTTTGGTACAGAATCTAACATTGTATAGTTACTAGTTTAATGATTGATTGATTGATTGATTGAATGTTTAGCGTCATTTTTATGCCATCGAGGGCTAACAGACGATCAGTTAACCTAACCACTGTTTCCTGGGATTAACCAGTACTCGAGCACACCCCATCTCCTCAAGTAACTGATAACTTTCCCACTTGAATCAGTGGTGAGAGACGAATGATAATGAGACACAATGTCGTACATCAATCATCACGGAGACTGTTGCCGGGCGGGGATTTGAACTCACGACCCCTGGATTGATAGTCAGACGTAGTTTAAATGAAATAAATGACATAAAATCAAACTTGTGCAAGCTGTTAGCTCTATGGAACAGCGACTTGCATTAAGCAGTCACATTTGCTGTTTTTAAAAGTCTACTTTTGCTGCTTCCCTTGACTGGCTGCTTTAGACAGGTTTGACTGTATTTCTTACCTCTAGCACTTTGTTTTTATTGTCAGTATTCACGGAACCAGCCAGACAACAGTGACTAATGGCATTGATCATGATATGACGGTTAGACTTGAAACTTGGCTTCACAAACAACTTTGGACCTGGAGATGAAACAGAAAACTTGGAGTACAGATGGAATAACGTAACTGCATTTGATTAAAATATTTAGCATCATTTTTATGTCATTGAGGACTAACAGATGATCAGTTCAACTTAACCACTCTTTCCTGGTTAGGCCATAACAAATCAATTGCAAGATTATCATCCACCTAATTTTCATGCTGCCCTGACCCTTTTTATTTATATAAAAAAAAAACATCAAAAATTTATAAAAATAAAAAATGAAATCCCGCCCTCCCTGTTTTTATGAAAAATTTGGATGATAATCTAGCAATTAATTTATAATGGCCTTAACCACAAGTAACTGATAACTTTGCCATATGAACCAGCAGTGGACGACGAATGACAATGAGACAATATGTCATGTATCAATCTTCATAGAGACTATGGCCAGGTGGAGTTTCAAACTCACAATCCCTGTATTAACAGTCAGATGCACTACTGACTGAACTAATTAGGCTCAGAATGAAATGAAGTTACATAATATATCTTTGGCTACCATACCGAAAAAGTAATCATTTAATATAAGACGTTCAGTTAACCTAACCACTGTTTCCTGGGATCCTGAAAGGTTAACCAGTACTCGAGCACACCTCATCTCCGCAAGTGACTGACAACTTTCCAACTTAATTCAGCGATGAGAGATGAATGATAATGAGACACAATGTCATATATCAATCATCATACAGACTGTTGCCGGGCACGGATTCAAACTCACAACCCCTGGATTGATAGTCAGACGTGTTACCGGCTGAGCTAATCGGGCCCGGCTACATAAATGAAATGGGTGTTAACCACCATAAACTATGAATGAATGAATGAATAAACGGCGTACAAAAACATTATAGGTTATTCGACACCAACAGGTAGGAAGATTCCTACATGTACAAAAACAACAAATTAACATACAGATTAAAAAAAATACATCAACAAAAGAATATGCAGAATGAACCTAGAACCTTGATACCTGTAGAACTGCAGAGTTTCTGCAAATTCTATTGTATTACTCAATTTGTCGCTTCTTATGACATGCATAAGCCACAGTGATCCTATTCTTGCCATCACTCATATGGCTCCCTGGAACCACACAGGGGTTGATAATTTAACCACAATAGTGAACAATAAAAAAAATGATAAAATGAACATGACACCCATTCGGAGAATTCCTACCCCTCTGCAGAGATTGGCAGTGATTCTATTCTTAGCCTGAATCACACGGGCTCCATAAACTATATAATTACAACTGAACTTGTAACCATTATCGCACAATGTTATCCCTATTTTCTTTTGTCATTTACAATTAACATAAGAAGTAAGAATGATTAAATCCATGTTTCAGTTCACTCTCAATAACTACAACAGAAACAAGTTTCAGCACTAACCGATCACAAGATGCCGCCTTTATAAGTCCATAATAAATTAATTGCTAGATTATCATCCCCGCACGCCACCCTAATTTTCATGCCGCTTCAACAATTTTATAAATAGAAAATAAAATCTACCCGCCCTCTCCGTTTTAAAGAAAAACTTGGATGATAATCTATCATTTAATTTATAATGGCCTTATGGGACAGACATAAACATGCTTAGATCATACAAATCAAACATGGTAAAAATGCAGTTAAAATATCTACCTGAGTAATCACTGCCGTGTGCAGATCCAACCTCTGAACCATCATTACTGCGCGGTCCTTTACGCACCCTGTAAAGGTCAGGGGACGGAGGTCGGCGGTGGGTCAGTCCTCCATATGCCAGAGTCTTGCTATCTGCACTCGCCGACATGGAACCATTCTGACTCAGTGTGTTACATGATACTGTAGATGAAATATGTAAAGGAACCATGAGTCAACTTTATGAGTCTCATAATCATATTATATGAAAGACCAGTCAACTTTTAAAAACTCACAATCATGTAATAATTAGGTACCAGTCAACTTAAGAAGTCACAAAATATAAAGGTTTTGCCGTCTCAATTGTATATTATAAAGGAACCAGTCAATTTTAACATTTGCACAATCATGTTATATATAAAGACTGTAAAATCGACCAAGCTTTCCCTGCTTGGGTCTGTCACATAGCAATGTTAGGACCTTGCTAATTGGCTATATATAGCGATAATAGGAACTCTCTGATTGGTCAGTTAATCTTATGCTGGGAATGCCCTAGTAAATGTGAGGTTTAAGTTTTAATTCCATTATTTTTTCTCACTACCTTTATTGTGTTACATGGTGGATATAAAAATGATTCCATATGTGTTTAACTTGTATTGAACGGGTCTACTGACATCGTTTTATTAATTTTAAAACCTTATTGTGCACTTTGCATTATGGGACAGGCATGGAATTCTCTATCTTTTTCGGGTATAACAGATCTGATTACAGAGATATTAGGGACAGGGATGGACTATGTCATATACATTAAGTCTCAAATACAAAGGAACATGCCAACATTCTCACAATAAACCACGGAAATGGTCCTAGCAATCCCCACTGGGAACTGTTACGTAGCAGTGACATAGGAGAATGTGGACTGGTCAGTTGGTTCAGTGGAAGTTACGTCAGTACCGTCACAGTTTGGTAAAATGCTCTAGTATGCCGAGTCTATGACTTGTGGCCAGGGAATTCCAAGCTTTTATGCCACTCGAAAGCATGTAATATTAAGGTACCCATCAACTTTAACAGTTCCAGTCATGACACATGATATACAGTCAAAACAGCGGTCAGCTCTATTAAGCAGCCACTTGTCTTAAGCAGCCAAATTTCCTATTTATCATTTATATGCTTTCAGAGCATATTAACCTGTATTAAGCAAAACCTGTCTTAAAAGGCCACTTTAGCTCATTCCCTTGACTGGCTACATAAAATTATAAAGGGAGATAATTAATTCACAACAATGGAATTCCGATTTTCGGGATTTTTTTCATATGCTCATTCACAATTTATGATATACATGTATATATATATATGGAGACAGTATTTTTTTTTTTTCTGTTTAAAAAAAAAAATCGAAATCCGACAAAAATAAATGCTATCAACCTATCTAAAATCTCTAGGTCAAAGTGCAAACAAACCCATTTTTAAAGATGACTTTAATCAACACAGCCAGTAAGCAAAACACAAACTTTCATCAATGATGTTGAAAGGTTCCTTAAACTCATCAATGACATCAGATCAGTTGCTGAAATTTGTATTATAAACTCTACCATCTCATACAAAATCGGAATGGGTGTAGACATGCATTTCATGCATCATAAATCATGCAAAAAGCACTTTTAAATCCTTATTAGAAAAAGTCAGAGAAAAAAAGAAATGCAGGTGGAGATGGAAACACTGAATCAAGTTTAGATTTATTTCGCTTCAATTGTGAGACAAGTTTTTACAACTTGGGCAAATCACACTCAAAGTCTTCCTTAGCAGAACCAGTATTCAGCACATGTGGCTATAGAGTCTTGCTCAAGGACACTACACATAGACGATGAGGAGGATCGAACCACCAGCCTCCGATCCTGGGTCCACCACTCTACCACTAGACCGCATTCTGCTATCTCCATTAATTTGAATACAGTCAAACCCGTGTAAGTGGTCACCTCTATTAAGCTGCCGATTGTCTTAAGCAGCCATATTCGCTATTTCCCATTTCTATGCTATCAGGACAATTAAACCTGTATTAAGCAACAACCTGTCTTAAAAGTCCATTTTTGGTTCTTCCCTTGACTGACTGCTTAAGACAGGTTTGACTGTACACTGTAATTGATTGGGTGTTCTATTTAAAGGATCCTGGCAGAATTGAGAGAGTTAAATGAGGCTTAGTTACATAATCATTCTCTATTGACTTCCAAACTGTTGCATTTTTTTTTTTATGTGAAGCAATTTTCATAATATCTATTGATTCATTGAATATTTAGCATCATTTCTATGCCATCGAGGGCTAACACATGATCAGTTAACCTAACCTCTGTTTCCTGGGATTAGCCAGTACTCGAGGACATCCCATCTCAGCAAGTAACTGATAACTTTCCCACTTGAATCAGTGGTGAGAGACTAATGATAATGAGACACAATGTTGTATATCAATCATCATGGAGACTGTTGCCGGGCAGCGATTCAAACTTACAACCCCTGGATTGATAGTCAAACCAAGTCTGGTGCATATATTATATTTCCCAGTTTCAAAGAGAACATTACAGGAGTGATGATACTTGGTGAGAAACTAGTCCATCTACATTCTTAGTCTACACTGTGTTGGGCTAGTTTTGCACTCAAACCATACTTGAGCTTGTTTGTAATGAGTTTTAACTTGTTACAGCAAACATTGAATTAATAAAAAGCTGATATGGGCAGGTTCCCCTACAGCCAATAATTATTTACATTTTTCTCCTTTAACCCATAATAAATTATTTGCTAGATTATCATCCCCGCCCACCCACCCTCCTTATTTTCATACTGCCCGGACAATTTTTATTTTCATAAAAAAAAAAAAAAATAAAATGAATAAATTTAAAAATAAAAATAAAAAATAAAATCCTCCATCCCTCCTCGTTTTTTAAGAAAAATTTGGATGATAATCTAGCAACTACTTTATAATGGATTTTTTTGTTTAAACTTTTTTTACAAGTTTGTTTGATTGTTTAGATAGTCAATTTCTTTTTAGGCCATTTATAGCTAACAGATGATCAGCTAACCTAACCACATATTCCCTAGATTCTGGACGGTTAACCACACCCATCTCTGCAAGTAACTGCAAGTAACTGATAACTTTCCCACCGCAATCAGAGGTGAGAGAAGAATAATAACAAGATATAATGTTGTTTATCAATCATAACAGAGACTATGGCTTGAGGTGGATTCGAACTCGCGATCTCTAGATTGAGTCAGACATGCTACCGACTGAGCTAACCCGGTTTGGTTATCAAGAAATGCAATTGGTGAATTTTAATTAATCATATATTAAAGTGCAGTGATATGTACATATAAATATCTACAGATTCAATATGTGTTACAGAACCACCAATGGTATATAATACAAAAAGCGGATGGAAGGTACGAGTATATTTCTACTTCCATTACCTGCTTTTCTCATGTTTTGTCTAGAGGAGGGTGCTAATTTGTTCCGATGACCACGCGCTGAAAATGAAGCAAAATCAATCAGGCAAACAAAAAAATAAAATGCACATCAACCTAAATAAAGAAGAGATGACCATTCAATGCTGCTACCAGATTTCTAGGCAATTATGTGTCATTTTAGAATGGATGGTTCGAACTGCATCATGGGCGAATAGAATAGTCCACATATCATTACACTGAAAGTTGGTAGGTATCACAAAACCATTGAATTTAAAAAAAAATTTTTTTTTTTTCTTTATAATTACAAATCTTGAACCAGTGAAGAATTTGAATCAAGACGCATGCTGCAGATTTTGTTTTTTCACTGTGTTTTGGACATGAATGATACAGCATTATGGGAAATGTCATACTGACATGAGAAGTTTGTGTCAAATAAACTGTTTGATTCAGACCTTAAAAGAATGCTCTTCCAAGCAGGATGTGTTTCAATTTTAAGTACTGTGCATTGATTGTATTATTGTGCTAAAGGATTGATTGATTGATTGATTGAATATTTAGCATCATTTTTTTGCCATTGAGGGCTAACAGACGATCAGCCTAACAACTGTTTCCTGTTAACCAATACACAAGCACACCCCGTTTTCACAAGTAACTGAAAACTTTCCCACTTGAATCAGCGGTGAGAGACGATTGATAATGAGACACAACGTCATATATTAATCATCACAGAGACTGTTGCAGGGCAGGGATTCGAACTCACAACCCCCGGATTGAGTCAGACACGTAACCTACTGAGCCAATTGGGCCTGGCTTGTGCTAAAAGGAAAATAATAACTTTTCATGAAAATATTCTTTTTAATCATTTAGTAATTTCAACCAAACCATCCAATCATTTTAACTGTATTACTAATGCGAGCTTTTTATGGAGTTTTTATGGATGAATCTGTAACAACAATGCCACAATTTTTTTCTTCCCTGGTATTTACATGAATTAATCATCTCTCCTTTTTTATTAACTAATGTAAATGCATACTATCAAATAAATGTGTAACAAAATGCAAACAAAGAATAATACAAAAGGCAAACCAAAGAAATATTATTAATTTAGATGACGATGAAATACCATCCTTACAAGCACTTCAGAACAAAAAACAAGATGAAAACAATTAAGGCATCAATTCTAACATTAAATAGTGCATATAGAGAATACCATGATAGTGTCTGATATTATTAACTTTATCAGGACTGTGAGGCTTAGAAAAAAACAAACTTTTTTTCATGCTGAACCTAATAAAGTTGATAATATTAGACACTAACATGGTATTCTATTTATCATGTCAATATTTCTATTGCGCTTTTTATTCATTTTAAATAGGATTAAAAGTTGTTCAGTCCAGGTCAAAATGTATAATTATACATAATGACATCAAGTGCCTGATAAACTTGCAGTGATGTGATAAAGCTATGTTTATCAGGCAGGCAGTTTATCAACAGAAATGAATGCATTGACATGATAAAATAGTATCATCAGGCAGTGGGAACAAAAGCATTACCAAAAAAGAAGCACGATTCTAACACATATCTACATGTACGAGGCATTCTATCTACAGTCAATGGAATCAAATCCTAGAAATACAATGTAAGACTACAGATCGTGAAATCAGGCAATAGTAAAAACCTACTATTTTCTCTCAACTGTTGAGGTGGAATGAAAAAATCTGAAAAAGTGTACAGCATTATGACGACCTTATTAAAACATCTATATTTTTTAGCAATCTTCACTGATGTCTATATATATCCACCTAAAATTAACACTTTCAATAAAAACATTTCATGTTATGAACCTTTAGAAACGCAATTTGCTGAGTTTAAGAGAAGAACATTTAGAGCTGTGTTTAGACTATGTGTTACCAATTCCCGTAACATAAGCCCCACCAAACTGTTTTTGTTTCTGTTAAATCATTATAAGGAATGGAAATATTTAAAACAGAGCAATGGGCTGTGCATGCTTCCACTTAAAAACTGGCAATTACAGTTCACCTTTTTTTCCTTCCATTTTTGAGGCAGAGTCTGAACCCATCGCCCCTTGCAAAAACATACATTTTTCCCCTGTTGTAATAAAAAGTCTCCCAACACCAGTTTAACAGTTTAACCCCCCCCCCCCACTCCCACAAAAAAAACCCCAACAACATTGAATTAATAACTGTGTCCAGTCAATTTTCACAGCTGTGATATCTTTTAATAAACTTTCTGCATTATAATGCATTGCAGCCGATATAGGTAATTTTCTCACCTGAGCAGTTGTTTGCATATCTAGACAATATCAAGCACCACGGAGCAATAAAATTGCTTTAAAAATTCACATTTAAAGCATCAGCAGTGAACGAGAGTGCCAAGATGACGTGACACTCATCTGAGGCTAAAAAAAGCTACACATAAGGCAAATAACATCCATGCAATAGAATACCATTTTTTTTAGTTTTTATCATAAAATATCTTGTTTCTTTGATAGCCATGTCTGACAACTACGCCAACTGACAATGGCAGTTATAATTAAAACAACAGCGCTGTAAGCGGGTGCAAACACTTGTCTTTTTTAAAGTCCATTATTAGAAGATCAGGGACAGTGAGGTTCACCTTTTCAAAATGATAGTGATCAGCTCATTAAATCAATACCTATTACTGAAAAACAATATAGATTTAAAAAAAAAACAAATTTAACCCTTTACTCCATAGATACACGTTTTCCCGCACCAATCACAGAAAGCCTTTGAAAACAGTGTAGGAAGAGTTCAGATTGCTCATAACGAGCAATCTGAACACTTCCTGCACTGTTTTCCACTCTGTCAGTTAATATAAACATAATTCACCCAATAATTCAAAAGCCTTTTATATTAGGTGTCCAAATGCATCTATATTAGAGGTATCCAAAGGCGTCTATATTAGAGGTGCTCAAAGGCATCTATATGAAGTAAAGGGTTAACCAAGGTTTAAGATCCTAAAGTATGGAAACTTAGGTAAGTTAGCTATATAAATTGTTTGTAGAACATGAGATGAAGGTGTTTATAAAGTTTAGTCACTATAACATGTTGTTCTGAAACAGAGATAAACTTTAAAGCTGAGCTAAGCATATATCTTTAACCAGATGCCGCTGACAATGATGCCGCCAACTCCAGGGTCGTGACGACTGCTTTTCTTTTTTTTTTTCTCATTTTATGTACATATATAACATTCTAATTCACAACCGCTATGAAATATATTTAACCTTTAGCCTGAATACCTCACATATAAATGTATTAAAATTTGAATTATAATAGCTTTTCAACACTCGGTGGACTATAATTGTATTTTTCTACCCATATAAACATAACCAAAAGCAGACAATCAGCCCTAATCCATCTATAAAACTTACCCATCTCATAAAATTCGACCGACTACTTGCAAAGGGAGATTACTCCTATGAAAGCAAAACTTACAAGCAGTAGAGTTATTTCCCGCATCAGGTCCAGCAGAAGTCCTGGTGGACAAATCTTCATTACTAGCACACGCGCCAACGCCATCAGTCAAATCTGCTGCAGGCACTGCCTTAACAAACATGGACTTGGGACGTGTCTTTTGTTTCGCCTTGTCTGGTCGTTTTGGTTTTTCTTCCTCCTCATCCTTCTTCTCAAGATACTGTTTGAAGATCAGTTCTCTTCTCGCTTTTTCTTCTACTTTTCGTCTTTCAGACTCTTCTTGACGTAGCCTGAAATTACAGCTTCAAATTTCATTCTCTTAAAACTAATTTAAACTTATTTATTTTGGCTCGATTGCGAAGAAAACTCAAAGCTTATACAAACCGTTCTTGAGTCCACTTCCTGGGTACAACTAGTACTGAGTTTTGCTTTATGAGAGGCATCAGTCATGCTGGGATCAAACCCGCAACATATGGTGTGAGCAGTCAACATTCTATCCACTATACTACATTAAACTCGGGGCAGTGGACTAAGTCATCATTTCTGTTTAATCTTATTTACTTTACTTCCATTGCTAAACAAGTTAGTACAATTTAGACAAATCATGCACAAAGTCCTCCTTCGCACAACTGGTACTAAGCATATATACAGAATAAAGTTTTTTGCTCAAGGACACCACGCACAGTAGTGGAGAAGGATCAAATCCATGACCTTCAATTCATGGGTCCAATGCTCTACCACTGAACCACATGCTCCACACAGAATATCTAAAGATTGAACAAGGGTGCCAGTGTATATATTGCATCAGATAACACTTACCGATCTGTTTCCCTTTTTCTATTTATCTCTTGTTCCAATTTCAGCCTCTTTCTTTCCTGTTCTTCCTGTCTTTTCTGTCTCATTTTCTCCAGCTTTTCTTTCTTCTTCTGCATTTCCTCTTCAGTAGTCTTGAAAATAAACATGTTTTTATAACACAGATTGTGGTCACAAAGTATTTTAGACAAAAAACCTTCAGCACAGATGCTTTGAAAAAGTGATATTTAGAATGTACAATTCAAACAATGAAAGCGAACAATGTCTAAGTACATTTAAGTAAATTTTTTAAGAGAGGCAATATATCTTTCTTTTTCTATTTTGTTCAGGTAAAATTCATGACTTATTATCTATTGATTGTGGATTCAAAATCACTCGTATTCTATAATCAATATTGTATATTTTGAGAAAAATCAGTAAGAAAGAATATTTCGAAGGAAATATACGGTGCTTAGACCTTTCGAGCTCATTAATTCATTGAGTTGGGTAAAAATTTGAAATTGCTATACTTACAACTTTATTTGTTTTAATATAAATGTGTTTGACCTACAGTCAGCAACAAATATATATTTTCTGTATAGAAACAACCTTGTGTATGAAACAAATTGTGATGGATGTGCAATTATTATAGCAAACCATTCAGTCTGTTTTATTAAACATAAATTTAAAGTTTTTGCATCTTACAGCACAAACTAGTCAGTCTTGTTCATCTTCAATGCTTGCTTTTCTGAAAGCAAACATCTGAGAACTCTTAATACCAATATTGATTTAGTGTCCGTATAGTAAGGCCATAATAAATTAATTGCTAGATTATCATCCCCACCCGCCCCCTAATTTTCATGCCGCCCAGACCCTTTTTATTTTCATGAAAAAAAGAAAAAAGAAAGAAAGAAAATCCTTCCCCAACCCTCCCCCTTTTAGAAGAAAAATTTGAATGATAATCTAGCAATAATGAATTAATTTATAATGGTACACATATCTGAAAACATCCACATGCTTAGTCACTATAACATAAACAAAAACAGAGAAAAAGCAGAGCTAAACATATAAACTTTAACAAGACAATGCAAGTATTAATTAAGTCCATTAAGCAGGTCAAGGTCAGTGATGTAAACTTTTTTAAGATGATGGTGATCAATTTACATAATCAATACCTATTATTGAAAAACAAAATGGATTTTAAAAGAAAAAACAAAAACTTTAAACTAAAGTTTTATGGTCCAAAGTATGGACATTTAGGTAATTTAGCTATATCCAAATGTTTGTATTATAACATGATATGAATGTGTTTATGAAGTTTAGTCACTATAGCATTTTAAGTAGTTAGTTGAGAAACAGAAAAAGCTGAGCTAAATACAAAACTTCATCCAGACATTGACAACGAGTCCAAAGTCATAACAATAGCTCTTCATTTTTTCCAAAAAGACCAGCTAAAAATGATATTTGGTGCAAAGTTAAACAAAAAATTTATTCAAACACGACTCTTACAACTTCCAAAAATTGACACGTTCTTCTTGCATTGATTTTTTTTGTACCGATATTGCACTAGTTATTTTAAAGATGGTTAATCTTAAACTGTGTTAGAAATATCTACAAATATTGATCAATTTGAAAATATGAATTATAACTAATATTATAGCAGTAAAACTTTAATCTGGTGTAACAAGATAAATTTTACATTTCTTTGAGGGTTTTCAACGTCACAAAAATTCTGAGTTTTGGTCACACTTTTTAATCACATGTCCCTTTAAATTCATCAATTTGCAAACAAAGTCACATTATTTAGGGTACAAAATGACCCCCAATTTCAAAGTGTGAGAAAACTGGGAAAAATACTATTAACTTTTACTTTATCTCATTTGACAGTAATTCACCCAGGTTGACAATACTACCGTCACCCTCATCAGCATGTAATATTTATATACCAATTTATCTTACCTCATCTAGTGTGGTTTCATCATTGCCAATCAGAAATCCTACAGCTGATGTATCAGACTGATCAGAGACGGTCTTATCTGGTGTAGCAGAACTGACATGGACTGCTTCAGAACTGGCTTTCACTGTCTGCGGAACAGAACTGAATTTATCCGGTTCAGGTTTAGATTTTGGTACTTCTTCCTTCTGCTGCTCCGCAACTTTCTGTGCAAAGTCAGCTATCACAGATGACTCAAACCTACTTGTATCATTTGTTTGTTTTGCATCCTCTGAAGTCTTTTCTTTCAAAGTTTCTGACTTAGATTTCTTTTCAGATAATTGTGGTTTAGTTTTGGCTCTTCTTGGGGAACCTTCATTCATTGATATAAAGAATCCTCCGCTGTCACCGTTGAACTGAGTTTCTAGAACTCCTGATTCAGGATTAACAAGGTCATCCCCATCTACTGTTCTTATTGATTTGTCACTTGTGTCAGTTTGAATTTCACTTAAACTTGCAGGCACAGGTTGAGTATTAACAATCATGTTTTGTGCATTAACAATCTGCTGTTGTTGTTGTTGCTGCTGCTGCTGCTGCAGATATAGGTACTGGTTACTAGGATCAAAAGGCAATGGTTGTGTTGTGGGAGACGAGAATGGAACTTGGTTTTGGTGGACCGACGTAGTGTATGTGCCGGCCAGATGGGGCGGAGGTTGAAATTGTGTGTGAGGTGGGGATTGGTAAATATTAGAAAATTGCTGGGATTGTGGAGAGACCAGTTGCTGTGCTGGATACGCTTGACCTGGGTACATTGGACCTGCTGGTGGGTACATCTGAGGAGGGCTGTGTTGGTATGGTGCATTCGGTAAGTGTCCCATTTGGTGAGAAGGCGAAGGGCCCAATATGTAGCTACCATACTGTTGGGCTGTAGGTGGTACACCAGAATGACCAGGTGCCGGAACATACTGGTTGGGATTTGCGTAAATAGGACCGGCTGGTCCGGCTACTGTGACTTGGTTCTGCATCATGAACGGTGATGGTGCCTGGGTTGGATGGTAGACAGGCTGTCTTGGTAGGGTGTGAGACTGGTAATTACCCACCTGTGAGTCCGGTACAGGATCCGGCATAATCTGTCGTGGCTCAGATGCACTACGGCCCTGGGAATGTGATGACTGAGTATTCAGAGATCTTCTGGATTCCGCGATATTATCCATTGGTTTCTCGGGCATATTTTTATGTCGGACTTCAAGAACACGTGGTGGCGACCTGGACCGGGACCTCGAGTGGTAATCTACGCCTTGATCATTGTCTTGATTATCTGACGCCTGATCAGGTCTTTTCTGTTTTAATGAAAGTTTCATAATCTCACCCTGCAAGTCAGTTAAACTCTGATTTAATTTATCCAATGAAGAATTGTATTGCCCATACGATTCAGTCTTAATTTCAGTTTTATTGGAATCACGCCTACCTGGTGACACGCTTTCAGATCTTAATCCACCTCTCTCCACCGAAGCACTACGTCTATCAATCGGTCCCTGTCTATCATTTGCATGATGAGCAGGTAAAGAAGACTGCCTGGGATCTGGCCTTTCTACAGAAACACTTCTACGATCAAACGATGCTGAACCCTGTCTTGGACTAGTATCTCTTTCCTGCTCTCTAGGATCAGCAAGGGAAGTAATTCTTTCGATAGAAGCACTCCTTCTATCAAACACGGGCCTGCTACTTATCTGACCTTCATTTCTACTTTCGCCCACTTCTTGAGATCTGTCATCATATGGCACGTTTCTGACCCCCCTATCATTCTGTGACCTTAAGATTTCTGGAGATTCACATTCACTCCTGTCTGCCACTCTTGGAGCTACTAGGTCTTCATCATTAAACCATTTTTTACGAACATTTTCAATTGTTTGTTGAATATCATCCCTTGAAAAGGGACGTGGTATTTTTGGATGTGTTGGAGACTTTAAAGGTGATCCAGACGACGCAGTCATTCTGGAGTCTGGCAATTCTGTAGTTGGCACAACAGGTATATCGGGGTCAGAATTCGACATTCTTGTTGGTATATTAGCAGTGTTATTCATAGTGGTTTGAGGTACACTCATGTCGTCTTTTGGTTTAGCTACAACGTGGAGAAATGCAGCTTTACCTAGTCTCTGTCTCATTTTTTGTTGCTGAATTTCTTGTGTATGTTTTTTTCTTTCTATTGCTTTTCTTTTCTCTTCCAATTTCATCCTTATTTTTAACAACTCCTGACTCACAGATCCAGTCTCCTGACTCACAGATCCAATCTCTGTTGAACTTACACCTGAAGCAGACGCCCCAATCTGATTGGCTGATCCACCATTAGAACTCTGCTGCCAAGTGGTTTGATTGGGCAGAGGAGCAAATGATGTTTTCTTTTCAGATTTACTTTTTTGAAATGCATCTTTAAGAGAACTTCTTTTTTCTTCGTCATCTTTGCCATGTTGCATAAAAACAAGACCAGTATGATCAACTTGTCCAAATTGTTTCATTTGTCGGATCTGGGCAAAGTTGGTTGAAAGTCCACCACCTTTTCCACTAGTATCACATTCTTTTGTAGGTTGCCTAGTAACTAACACAGGCTTTTGCATTATGAATCGTCGAGGATCTGACAAATCCGTCTGATTTAGATTATTTAAACTTTCTATCCTATTATTATTCTTGTTAGAAGTCTCGCGTGTTTTATGATCAAAATGTATTTTATGAGATTCATGATCCGAAAAATCACCTGAGCTTTTACTACTGGCCACACTTCCCTCACGCGATAACCGACGCCCAGATAGAATATCGGCTCCTTCGTCAATAACTGGTATCCCAGCAGCCCTTGCAGCTTCTGGGGTACGCATCTGATCTATGGTATAACTTTCTGCAACTGTAACGTCACTTCGATTTGTCAACAATTCCTGTGAATCAGCGACACTTCCTCTCACAAAGAATGCGTCAAAATGTTTCTGAGTTAGACCCTCCTGCTGTTGATCACCAGCACCAAAGTCAGAATGATATCTCGGAGTTTCCATTTCATCTGGTAGAGGAGTGACATATTCATCACTTATATCATTATTACCACTCCTCCCCAGCTGCGGGTCTATTAACACTCTCTTTTTAAGTTTCGGTGGCGAGGGAGTTTTTCGTTTTGGGGTTTCATCCCTTTCCTGTTCTTTAGTATGATTATTTGTCTTTTCTTTTGCCGGTTTTAACCTTGCAGGCATTAATGGCTCAAGATTATCTCCCTTGAAAGACTGATCCACGCACGTAACACCCGTATCAATTTCATTCTGAGACACACGGAAATCCATCCCGGAATTCACACTGTCTACTTCTATATGTTCAGGGTAGGGTGTTTTTTGTTTGCTAGTTGTTTGCTTGTTTTGTAAACTGAATTGAATTGTATTTTGTGCTTCAGTGTTATCAAAATGGGACCGGTCAGTATTCGGCCGTGGACTGGCATCAAGGTCCCCGAGGTCGATACTTCCGCTGGAGAAGCTGGCGTTCATCTCAGAGTCGATGCTGACGTTTGAAAGGAGATTACTACTCATACCGCTGCGATCTGTCTCTGGTAAGGCAGTGGGTGGGTCAAAAGAAACTGGGCTGAAAGTTGAAAAGTATTATTTTCTAAATATCCTTTACAAATCTGTACACTGAAATATATTAAAAGTCTTGTAAAGCATGCTTCTTGTATTATAAATTATGTATACATAAGTATATACGTGATAAAGTGACTTATAGTCAGCAATTTTATTAAATCAATCTTTGCACCGCTACTAGCTTATAGTAGCCGTAGTAGTGTTATTGAAATTTCATAATATAATCCCTTTTGGAGGACTGTCTTAGGGTAACTACATCCTTCTCATTGAACCAAATCTAATTTGATATCACTAGAAAATGCTTTCAGTTGGTAGCGTGTCAAACTATCAAACCAAGGATTGGGAGTTAGAATCCAAGCCCAGCTACAGTCTCTGTGACATATGACATTACATCTGCTTGTCATTCTTCTCCCACCACTGATTCAAGTGGGAAAGCTTTCAATAACTTGTGGAGATGGTTGTATTCGAGTACTGGATAACCGACCAGGATCCCAGGAGAGACTGGTTAGGTTTAAAAGATCAACTGTTAGCCCTGAAGGGCATAAAAATGACGCTATATATTCAAACAAATGATTTTTTGTACAAAATTGAATATATTTTAATATTTCTTGATAGGAATCCTTTTAAATCATGGTTTCACTTCTTGCATTCACAGACTAAACAGTTATTACCCAACACATAACTCGGCACTTTGTGAGATAAAATTGTTTTAAAGATTTTCTTTAAAATTGCACGACTGCACAGAACTTTCAATTTGTTAGGAAATGAATGTATGTTACCAAAAAATGCATCCCAGTTCATGCAGAAGGTATCTGAAGTTTGTATTTTGGTTCCTCACTTGATATTAAAGTAAGTATCATTATGAAGTTGGATAATATTGGAATGAAACTGGCTGTTAATGATTTTTTTAATAAACTTGGGGAGTATATATAAGTTACGACTAGTTGGGTACCCATAGTGCTTTAAATTTTCTCTATGTAAGTTTATATGTATTTTTCTTTCTTCAGAACTTCAGAACTTATTTCTTCCGAACATTTTCTTCAGAATACATGTATTTTCAGAACACATCCCATTACCTTTTTTCTGGCCAAGCCAGAGTAGACTGTCTGGGTACACCAGCACTTGTCCGAATGTCGTGGGCAGTAAGAGAACTAGTCCTCTGGACACCATGCCGTGAATCTGAAATAATAATGAGGTATTTTATAGTTTTGCTCATCTTCAAGGCATGCTTTTCTAAAACACAAATGGCTGGACACTTTATGTAGAAAAAAATATGAAGCAGGAGGTGAAACTTGGTTGCCAAAACAAACAAACCTCCAATGTCTGTTGCTGTATGGTGTTTAGCACCGCTTTCAACAATTTTCAAGTCATATTGTGACGGTGTCTGCTTGAGACACTACACACTCGAGTACCGTGCCACAGACACATGCTATGATACCCCAACCGGTAACATGATAATGACACTGAGCCAACCAGACATACAACTATCCACTAGTACCTTTTATTCAAGTCTTTGGTTTGACCCGGCCAGGGATCAAACCCACGACCTTCTGCATGCAAAGTGGATGCTTTAACACTAGACTACCACTGAAGTGAGTATCTTAGATGGATTAATTGTTATTAATCTTACCTTTAATACCATGATCATCTTGGATCTGTCCGTGCTGCTGTCTCTTGTATAAAAGGGGCATCCGTGGAGGTATCGGGGCTGAGGGGCTCATCTTATGTACATCAGGGGTGCTACTGGAGCGCAGCTCCGAGTCTCCCTTCATACGTTGGAAACTTTGCTTTGTCACATGACTAATTGGAATGTTGGGTACTTTGGTGGCGGATGAAGACTGAAGATTGATGGCAGTATTTGGACGTTCTCCAGCTGGTACAAAAATACAAACAAAATTCCCATCAAACATGCCACAAAAAATCCACAAAGAAATTTTTTTCCTGTAGCAGGAATGTACATGTATCTGCTAGTAAAAAATCCACAATAACTGGTTGGGTTGAACAGCTTGAGTTTTTTTAAAGACAGTGTGGTGAAATCCCTATTTTTTTTACAAAAGAAGTCCTCAAATGCTAAAAAAATACATCAGTTAAAATTCAACAAAACTCACTTTTTTTTAACACCAGTGATGTCTTATTGCTGTATATGCTATGCCAGCTTTTGCTCAACTCATCTGCAGCAAGAAATAAATGTCCTGATGAATCATTTTGATTTGTTATTTTGGTGTTCAGCGTCACCTTCAAAAATAATTTATTCATAACGGGACGGTGTCAATTTGAGCACTACCCAACCAAGTCATATTATACTGACACTAGGCTAACCAGACCTAGAACTATCCCCTAAATGCTGAACATCAAGCGAGGAAGCTTCTAGTACCATTTTTTTGTATCTTTGGTATGACCTGGCCGGGGATCGGACCCACGACCTTCTGCATGTGAGCTAAATGCTTTACCCCTAGACCACCGCTGTGGTGTTGAACCGTTTTGAAATATTTCTAACTAAATTACCTAGAACTCTTTTTAGCACAATTGTGTGACCATCACTAAAAAAGGGGCATAACTGCGTAGCAAGATGCTAATGAGCGGTGGCTCTGTGTCTTGAGACGCAGAAGAGGTGATCAACTGAGGATTCAATATACAGTCTTCCATGGCCTAGTGGTTAAAGACTCCATCTCGAAAGCGGGAGGTCGAAGGTCCGTATACTGG
The DNA here is from genome assembly GCA_029582155.1 of Panopea generosa. Lineage (NCBI taxonomy): Eukaryota > Metazoa > Mollusca > Bivalvia > Adapedonta > Hiatellidae > Panopea > Panopea generosa. The sequence goes on from CM055904.1 coordinate 13,530,070, forward strand.
TGGAAGCACTTGGGATTTTTCTGATGTGGCCAGTAGCTCACCCAGGGCCTCCGCTGGGATTCGCCAATGTCGCCAAATGCGAAGGAAATTTTTAATTTGCGAAAGATTTTCCTCTTTTGCGAAAGTGGTTGCGACAAGGAAATCAACGGCCGATTCTCGTATTCAAATTTTCTAAAAAAACTGTAGAAAATATCTTGGCTAATCCATTTAACTGTCCCCTCATCCCAATAAACAACCATGACAATTAACAGATAAATCAGCACCCAGCTGTGATATCTCCCTCAGGCCATTGCATTGCACTGTCACACATTATAAATTTCAACACATTTGTAAGATTACCCTAAGCTAAAAATAGCATATGCTAAAAATAGTCACGTGGTCGCGTAGTGACAACCGACATATTCGTATTTTTAATTATTATATATATTTACATTTTTAAATTATATAGAAATTTAATATGTCTTAAAATATGCTAAACAGGTTTAGAAAAAATGTTTATGCCAATACACTGTCAACTATACTTTCTTGGGTAACCCCAATTTTTTGTCAACAAATAGTTATTTTCAAAATGGCGGCTTCCGCGATAAAAACAATAAATGACTGTAGATTTTGTCTGTAAAATAATTTTGTTTATAATGTCAGCGATGACTGTTGGTTGTTTGATATCAATACCAAGGTTTTACAATAAGTAGATCTGTTTGATCTATATGCTCTGTTGTTATAATACTAATATTGACCATATTTATAGCGAGTCTGTAGTGACAAAGTGGGTGGGGTAATAAAGTTATTTAGTAAATGTTGTGGAATATTTTAACCAACGGCAATTTCAGTCAATACGCTAGCTGGAAATCCATAATTTATGTTTTAATAATTTTATAATAAATTGATGTATATAAATTTTAAATAATTATAAAATACACTGTATGGGGTTTTGTGAGAATAGCATGCTATAGAAAAAATAAAAGCAAAACAAAATAAGGCTCAAACAGCTGTTATTTATGTGCACAAACATTGACAAAATCAAACAAGTACAGAAACATGACTGGGGCCGTTTCGGTTTTTGACTGCACTCCATTTAAACTAATGCATCATTTGCAATATAAATCAACAACTTACTACCAATCATTGCTTCCCCTAATTATCAACTTCAGGCAATGATAACTCACAAGATAATAATAATTTTTAATAGTATTGCAACATACATTAAAATTATATTCATAAAAAACGTGTTTAATTCTAATGCTAAAACAAGTAGAAGAAAAAACATGCAGTAAGTTACTGTAACTTATGAGTGGTTTGATAACGATTTAAAGAATGTTGGCCGAGGTACGCAGTTTAGTTGGCTACAAAAATGGTTCTTAATTTGGCTCCATTTTTTTTAATTTGGCTCCAACTTTTCAAATATGGCGAAAGTAGTGGCGAAAAGAAAAAAATAGCCAGAGGAGGCCCTGCTCACCCAACAGCTAGTTAAATTGTGGGGTACTAATTATCTAACAATCTGGCGCCTGGCAAGGATAGCTTTTAGGAAATAACTGTGTACAATATAAAGGTGTTTTATAAGCCCATTGTGGCTGGTCTTTCAAAAGGGGTGACACTATAATAATGGATCACTTTACTGTTTATACAATTAGCTGAATCTCTGTTTGTTAATTTTTCACTTTTGATCAGTATATTAGTATGCTGTCTGTCTATATGGACAGTGAGCCTAGAACATAACCTTACATTTTTGGAGGTTTGCCATACTTCATCACTTACCATTGCTGTATTCGGACATCTTTGCAATTGTGCCACCTGTCACAACGGGCGGTGGCTTCATTTCGAACCAATAAAACATTTCGGCCATCATTATAATAATGTTATCTCGGACAGACTGATGAGTGTACAGTAGATCCTCAAATGTTAGGTGGCACGTTTTGTAGGGAAGGTGACGATCGCAGAACGATCGGATTAAACGTAGGTTGTACAAGGAATCAGCGATGCCAACATTGGACTTTAGGCAAACATCTGAAAAGAAATAAAAATAAGACTATAAATTACTTGAATATCAATAGGAATATATAGTGTAATGGGAATATTGGTAATAAAAAAAAAATCTAGCAAGTGAACAATGGGTGTTTATATCCCACATATCTACATGTAAATATGCCTGTTTAATAACAATTTTTATTTTACAACTCAGTCATTACACCACAAGATTTTAGCATTTCCTCTAACATGTACAATGAACTTAACAATTAATTCCCAGGCCACATGAGTAATCTGTCTGGCAGTTACTCACTCAATCAGTCAAAATGAACAAAACTGGATATTAAAGGTAGTATATCATGGGGAAAAAACGCTTTTCTTTAAAATGAAAACAAAGCATCTCATTATCATAAATATATAAAATCCGAATGGTTCAGTATATCAAATCCTTCAAAACGTGAACACAATATGTAAATTGGAGTGCTTAAATGGGAATGAACTGCCGATTCTAAAAATAGACAATGCTTAAATACTGCCTGATGAACTTCACATTGGCATTCGGACTCTTTCTAAGATGCAACAAATTCTACAATATGTAAACCAGTATGACAGGTAAAACTGAAATCTATTTTAATCTTAAACCTATACTAGGCGCATAGGCCAAATTAGGAATTCCCTTTTCAATACATTAGTTTGGTATGTTTAAAAAGATATCGTACAATACAGGGGTTGTGAGTATATATAGGCATGATATAGTGAAAAAAATGTTTTCAATTTTAAAATTTTGAAAAATTCTAATAAAAATATGTACTTCTTTTAAGTACATTTACTGGTTTAGATCATAGCAAGCACTGTAGTGCTGCCTAACTGAAGTAACATGTTGTAAACATATCAATAACTATACCAGTTTTTCTTATCATTTTCAAACCACACGTAAGTTTCAAGGTAGCTCGCAGTGTTCCTATCCGATTTTTTGACATCTGGCGTAAATTATCAATTATCTGTACACTTGTACTACGGAGTCTCAGTTGTCGTTTTAGCTTTGTCAGACAGCCATTATATACATACGCTGTTTTTTTAATCTTTGGCAAGACTCAGACAAACTAAGGAAAATTATATTTTGAAGTAGACAAATGATTCTAACTGATTATTAATCATATCTGATCAATTTTCTATTACAGCTCCTTGTTTTATCACTTGCTAAAACAACTAATCAAGCAGAGATATATTTAAAAAAATTTTAATAAAGTATAACATATGACCATTATTTAACGTTTTTCATGATCAAAACCTTAAGAAAAAATGTAACACACATAATTTCTCACCTTCTATTTTCAGTATCTGCGGACAGTAAAAGCTGATGAGGGTTGCTATAGAACAACCGTCTCCCATGTCACCTACCAAGGTCTCCATTATCGGCACCGATATAGAATCTCGTGGAGTTTTATTGCTCACAATACGGACCTGAAAACAATAGAATATGTATTTAATATACACAGATATTAATACTGACCTGTATAAAGTTACCTTTTTCTAATATGTTTTTGTTTAGTTTCCCCTCGCAATGAAATAATTTTAAATAACATCAAATAATAAAGGACAAAACGACTTATACAAACCGTATTGGAAACTTTCCTGAGCAGAATCAGAATTAAGCATATGCAGAAAAGTGTCTCGGTTAAGGACACCACACATAACCATCATGACAAAGTATCAAACCCATGACCCTCCAATCATGGTCCGGTGTTCTACCACTGGATCATGCGTTCCACACTCAAAGTTTATTAGGTTCTGCTAAAAAATTAACTACAAGGCTCTACCAAGCTATTTTTGCTTTTTTGTGACAAAACGTAAGGTAATAAACAGAGTAAGGAAATGCACTATCTCTAGTATCCAGTAAATTGGCAGCAATGCCTGTGAACATCATAAAAGTTGAAAAATACAATGATGTAGATGTGTTGAAAAGCTTATCAATTGTAACTCAGTGAAATATGACAATTTTCGTTGACAGTAAGATGTAATTTATTCAAAACTTGGATCATTTATTTAGTAATGACAGCTATTGCATAACTCAAAACAGATTATGCCTACATGTATATCTTAATTTCACAGCAAGCAATTTGTTGTTTTATTCATGACAATGGATCATTTTATTCAATAAGCTCACACACACAAAATCTATGTGCAAATAACAATACTTGTCCAATCAAAAACTGAATATTTGGTCAAGACAATGCCATATATCAAGGAGATTTTGCAAGTAAACTAAACTGGGTAAAAAGTCTCATTAACTTATTAAAAAATCCTCATATGACAAATGATGGAAAACATGGTTTATTAATGAATATATTTAAAATCATTTCCTCTTGTGCTTGTTTAAGCAAAAATTCAGAATGTTAATTTGTCTAATTTCCAATTGTAATAAAATATGGCATCTTCTTTTTTTATGTTTCTTGCAATTATGGGCGAGACATTTTAGGATTCATGTATAGAACAGTTTTAAGAATATGTTGTTGTTGTTTGGTGTTTAACGTCGCTTTCAACAATTTTTCAGTCATATTGCGAAGGTGTCTACTTGAGACAGTATTCTAAGCGCTGTCACACTGGAGTATCATGCCGCAGACACATGGTATGATACCCCACCCAGTCACATTATAATGACACTGGGCCGACCAGACCTAGAACTCTCCTCTAAATGCTGAGCATCAAGTGAGGAAGAATAATCTACATATTAAGATACTTTTATAAAATTGATATTAATTTTAATGGGGATGCACAACAACAAATATCATTTAAATAATTTGAGAAATATTGTTAATTTTCTTCAATAACATGTACTTAAGGTTAAGAATACAAGTAAAAAAGAGGACAATAAAAACACCAAAATTTACAAAGAGAAGGTAATGTTGAAACTTAGAGCCAATGAAGCAAATTTGGGCTCCAACTTGTCTCAATTGGCGAATGTATTGGCGACAAGATTTTTTGGCAGAATGGACCCTAGGTAAGACATGCACGTTACTTATTTACAAATTACTGGCATTACACAAACTTTCAATAACCCCTGAGTCATTTATACCTTCTGACTTGTCTCTCCTCCCTCTATCATAGTCTCCTGGCACTTATCCAGGTGGTGCTGTACAGTTACACACACTTTGTTCACCCAGAACAAGATGGCATCCTCCGTGTCTGTTGGAAGCTCGCTGGAGGCATTGAAGCTTGCAAACTTCCGTACAGCCTGTGTAACGCGTTCTATTGTTACGATCTCACGAGAAAATGCCAGCATGAGTGCATCTATAAGAGCCAGATGAGCTTTCTGTAAGCAAGAAAGAAGAACATTTTCAGAATGAGTATAATACAGGTAGAGGTTCATGTAGTACTTGATCATCCTTCATAGGTAAACATACAGTCAAACCTGTCTTAAGCAGCCTGTCAAGGGAAGGAGCAAAAGAGAGCTTTTAAGACAGTTGCTTAATACAAGTCAATTTGCTCTAATTGCATAGAAATGGTAAATATCAACATTTAATGTGGTTGCTTAAAACGAGTAACTGCTTAATAAAGGTGACCTTTTGGATGGGTTTGACTGTATTGAGCATCACAATCTTTTAATCAAATAAAACAGTTATCTGCTTGAGAAAGTACAGTAGAATATTTAAAGCTCGAAAACAGATGGCATGAACACCACATACATCTTTGACCACTTACCTGGTCACAACCGATTCCTATTTTGATGTAATATATACATGTATGGCAAGATGTTGAACAATACTTGCCTCGAACAACCCTTAACTCAAACTATTTTGTCTAGTCCTATCGGGTTGTCACAACCGAAGTTCTAATGTATTCTTAGCACTGAAGTACTTGGGTATCATGTCTGAGAGACATGGCACCCCATTGTTACATAATACCAACATCAGGCCAACCAGACCATTAATCTTCCAGATACTGCGGTCTGCGAAAAATAGATTTAGTACTAGACCCAGTCTGAGACATTTTAACCAGACTACAAAGTTTTCCAAACGTATCTAGCCTGACTATTTCAATGACTTTATATTGAAATGGAAAAATTTGAACAAGATGTGAGAAATTTATGTAGTTTCTTTACTGGAACTGAATAAAATAAATTGGGGGGAGGGGAATGAAAAGGATAAAAGGAAACCTTATGTAAATTTTCTTCTGTCATTTACAAACTATAAGAAATGAATTCAGACTACGTGATTTTGGAAAGTCTCTTGTCCAGAAGTTTTGCCGCAGACTGATACCGTCAGACTGCCAAACAAGGAACGTTTCCTGTATCGTTTTAAAGTCATTGTCATGACCCTTCGCCACCTACATGAACAAGTTCTATCAACAAATCAGCATGTGGAATTCATGCCTGTTTAATTATAATTATAAATACATAGTATTATACATATGTCTAAAACAACTTACAATTTTGAACGGAGCTGAATGCATAAGTATAGATTCTGTAACATCCACAGAGTCTGTGCCTACAGCGTATATACCCTTCCTGGATAGGACCTGTATGATGCTCCAGTGACCTTTTATCAATGCATAAATTAATCATTAAAGAGTATTTCAATACACATCTCATAAATTGTATCCCTCATTTTATATACAAGGGTTGATCAGAAAATTCTTGCTTTTTAAGGATGTAAAAAAAGTATTTGATACAGCACATTAATGTTTTTTATTCAAAAATAGAAGTCATTTTTTATTAAAATATAATGGTAAAAAAAGGTATGGCAAAAGTCTACAAACTGTCTGATCCAACCTCTCATATACAGTTATTATGTGCAATAAAAATAAATATTACTCGCTTGCAACACAAGTAATGTGATTATTTGGTGAACTACTGGATTCCTGCTTGTCTTTGAACTAATGGCAAAGTTACACTAATTAGTAATTACCCAATGGCCTCTTAAAAACAACATGCAGTGACGGGTCTACACAGAGACTTGAGAGTGACTCATATAATTCATGAATTTTCTCTGCAATTGTGCTAAGTTTAAAGTAGCAATTATAAACTTGCTAAATTTAAAGTAGTTAACTATAAAACTAAGTTATAGAAAAGGTAAAATTACTAATTTGGGCATTTCCCAGTTTTGATATCAGTGCAAACATACCTGTCCATTGTGAAGCATTCTCCCCAAACATGTAGCGGCATGCCTGACAGTACAGTTCACTGCTCGCCAGGAGGTTAGCCAGTCTGGGTTTGATCTGCCATGATCCCTGGAATACACAACAATACGAACATTGCAACTCTGTGCTCTGTTATAAATAATTATACTGTATTGTTGCAATGCTTAATGAATAATTCCACTGCAATGGCCTCACCTACTAGGACTGTGATGTAGACATTGTATGCAAGTATTACTTGAGTTACCACCGCCACTGGTTATCCACAAGGAAAACACTTCTACGTAGGGAAGTTTTGTAGGTAGGAGAATATGAAATAATGTTGCAATGTGGATAAGAAACCTGAGGGGTTAGAGAATGAGGCTTTGTTGTTTTTTGTTTTTTTTCTTTGCCTAAAGGTTGGAGATCCTTATCCGTAAATCATAGTCATTACCAATTTATTTTTCTTCCTATGACTGATTATAACTAGCTTTTAAGCGCTGTTTACTTCCTTTTTAAGGCCTGTGCCATTAGCCAGTCTCCTTTTTTAGTCATTTGTGCTGTTAGCCAGCTTCCCTATTGATAAATGTACTGATCGCCAGCTTTTCTTCAGGCAGAAGCCATCAGTCCAACATTTTAGGGCATATACCATTAGTCAGACTTCCTTTTGAGGCATGTGCTGTTAGCCAGCTTCCTTTTGAGGCATGTGCTGTTAGCCAGATTCCTTTTGAGGCATGTGCTGCTAGCCAGATTCCTTTATAAGGCATGTGCTGATAGCCAGCCTCCTCTTTGAACCATGTGCCATTAGCCTGCCTCCCTTATGAGACAGGTGATGCTGTGAATCTTTCTACTTTATCAAGGCATATATTTGTAAACCAATCTACCTTTAACCCTGATGAAGAGAAGCAGTCCACACCTAATGCAATGCCTGTTATTTGTATCATAGAACACCTAGAGCAAACTGGTAGCTGACTGCTGCTGTCCCAGGAGATGCATGATTCCTGTCATTACCAGGAATTACACTAGTGTATGATCCAGACATGGACAACTCAGATAAATAATTAATAAACATATAGAATTCAACATAGCAGTTAATAGATTATTTAACACTTTACCACAGGTGTGCTTGTTGCTGTACACATTAAGTGGTATAATTTTGGCACAATTTTGTTCAACAGACACTATGTGTAAATCTGCAGCCTGTTTGATTAAAAGCAAGAGAGAGTTCACTAAATTTGAAATTATATTGCACACAGTTGCAATGTGGCAGACTCGAAGACCTCCCCCCCCCCCTCTATGCAGTTGGCCTACTTGCCAAACTGATTTTAATTGTCAATTATTTTCAAATTTTGAATGAACTAAGCCTAGATCATCAACCTGTACATGCATGTCTATGCAAAAAATGAAAATGATCTGTTTTTCCCAAAAAGCAGTCCCATGTAAAATTCAAAATCGCCTTGCTGGACCTTAGTTCTTTTATTTAAACAAACTTAGCCTCTAGCTCTGACATGAATCATTTACACATAAAATTTTGAGAATATTTTTGAAAATTCACAATTGTATTTATTTCTGGGCCACTTCTGCCCATTACGGACATTTAATCCCCTTTGAAAGACCCAGTCTCTACTGTTACGTAATAATGAAGCAATGTTCCAGACATCAAAATGATAGAGAAAAAAAAAACTAAAATGGATGAGAAGATTTCCCAAAAAAATCAGTCCCCTTACTGGGCCCTTAAAGCTTTACGGTGTTAGCCTCTTTATTTTTATTTAAAACTCTTGAAACTCCTACTAATATTATTTTTTATACCAAATATGAATAACTTTGACTGGTTGATTCTTGAAAAGAAGATTTTTAAATTTAAATTTCCTGATGTTAAACTGATAGGACTTGAACAAAGAACATCAAAAGGTGCAAATTATCAAAACTTCAGGCATTGCACATTTAATCAATATTTTCAAAATTTTGAAATTAAAACTAATAAGCCCTTGGACAGAGTAAAATTTTACCCCAGAGTCATGATTTGAACAAACTTGAGAGAACTTCAAGTAAGAATACTTCACAACAAAATTTGTGAAAATCTGTCAAGCAGTTTCAGAGAAGGGGTCATTTAAAGAAATTAATGACAGACTGCCAATGAGAAAGATGAACATTTTTTTGGGACTCTTTTTAATAAATGCTTACCTCCCCTGTTATGTAAAATGGATCGTGGAATTCTGTTGGTACTTTGTCTTGGTATGCCTTGTACAGAATCCATGATAGTGAAGCCTTCACCTTGGCCTGTAAATAAACAGAAAACAATGTCAGAAACATGGCATTGCATTCTTAATAATATTGATTTTAAGATCCCATGATTATGGAGGCAGGAAGCAATATCCAAGTTCTCAAAACATGTACAATGAATGAATGAATAGGGTTTTATGGCGTACCAACACATTATAGGTAATTCCACGCCAACAGGAAGGAAGATTCCAGGTTCTATATACATGTACAAAAACAACAAATTAACATACAGATTTAAATTAATACACCAACAAATGAATATACAGAATGAACCTGGAACCTTGATACCTGCAGAGTTTCAGCAAATTCTATCATATTACTCAAATTGTGGCTTCTGATGACATGTATGAGCCACAGTGGTCCTATTCTTGCCATCACTCATATGGCTCCCTGAAACCACACAGGGTTTGATAATTTAACCACAATAGTGAACATGACAAAAATGATAAAATGAACATGACACCCATTTGGAGGATTCCTACCCCTCTGCAGAGATGGGCAGTGATTCTATTCTTAACCGGAACCACACATGCTCTCAATACATGTACAAAACCTTTGTAAATGGCAATGTGCTTTTTGGGGGGTTTGGGGGACATTTCATAGGAGAAAAGAGCGTAGTTATTCATGAGGAAAAATGGGTGGGGGATGTAACAATTGTAAATATGTATGTTTAAAACAATTTATCATCAAAAAAGAAGAAGGCAATATTTTCATAATATGTTATGGAAAAAAAAAATTTGGAGGGGAATTTTTGTATTAAGCAACAACTTGTCTTAAAAAACCAATTCTGCTCAATCCCTTGACTGGCTGCTTATATAATACAGGTTTGACTGTATATGGTGAGGTCTAGTTGAAGGAAAGGCAGATGTCCATGGTGGAAATCATTAATGTTATATAGAATATCATTCTATGATAAGTCAAGCGATGGGGTAAAAATGGCCTTTTAAGACAGGTTGTTGCTTTATACAGGCTAATTTGCTCTTAATGCTCCTCAATACACAAGTGACCGATTAACCCGTTACTTTATATAGATGCCTTTGGACACCTTTAATATAGACGCCTTTGGACACCTAATATAGAAGACTTTTGAATTATTGGGTGAATTATGTTTATATTAACTAACGAGCAATCTGAACTCTTCCTGCACTGTTTTCAAAGGCCTTTGATGATTTGTGCGGAAAACACATATCTATACAGCAAAGGGTTAAACAGGTTTACTGTAATTCCTGCATAGTTTCATCACAATTCCATGACTGGTAAGTTAAGTAATTGAAGAGAGTGCAAGATTGTGACAAACAAAAATGACTACAGTCAAACCTGTCTTAAGCAGCCAGTCAAGGGAAGGAGCAAAAGTGGCCTTTTAAGACAGGTTGTTGCTTAATACAGGTAAATTTGCTCTGAAAACATAGAAATGGGAAATAGCGAATGTGGCTGCTTAAGAGGTGACCATTTATACAGGTTTGACTGTATTTAGCGTCATTTTATGCCATCAAGAGCTATCAGATGATCAGCTAATCTAACCCGTTTCCTGGGATCCTGGAAGGTAAACTGCAAATAACTGATAACTTTCCAACTTGAATCAGCAGTGAGAGACAAATGATAATGAAACCGTGGCCAGACGGGTATTCAAACTCACGACCCCTAAATTTATAGTCAGACTGGTACTTACTCAAGTTAATCGAGCCCGGAGACAGACAGACAGGAAAAAAAACAATATGTCCCTTACCCAAGAAATGGGGAGACACAATCAAGATCAACACGATGCATACAAACACAGGGGTATTTTAAATCTTTACCTATATTTCAATCATGTAGAAATACATTGTACATATTGACCACAACTTTCAAAGTTCTTTTACAGAAAGAGAGGACTTATTTTCCCTTTAACACAGTCATTTAATTTATTATGTTTTTGCACTGATCAAAGATCGAAAATATTATACATACACAATTAAAAAAAAGGACATTTAAATTTAATAAGCCTTTTTTGTCTTAAGAGAGCATGTTTGCTGAACTATATTGTTGGTCACTTAAACAAGGTTCACCTATTACAGCTTCAAAATGTCCTTTAATAATAGGTCTAAATATATTAAAATTTAATATTTTTATTGCCTGTTTCTAGATCTGTGGAGCAAATCAATAAAACATAAATTTTCTAATCAAGGACTTAAGGAAAACAAGGTTTCTGGCTCTCATAATCTAAGCCTAGGTTTCCTATATACCTATATTCAGTTGTAATCAAAAAGTGGCCTAGTAAGTTTATTTATCATACCGCACAGCTTTAAAAGATTCACGAATTTTAAATCAAATGTTTACATACCAGTATAGCATTACTGTTGGATTAGGATAGGCCAGTCTACCTACATAGATTACTCCAGTTTTGTCAATTGCTATTCAACTAGCATTTCACTTTAAACTATTACATAACTGCATATTTGGCCTTAATAAGGGTGACCTAATAACAAGTTTAAAGTACAGTAGAACAATACTAGCAAAAGTTTTATTCATTAAAATTTATATTTAGTTACGAGAAGATCTGCACCGTGCAGTGTTTTTTTCCGGCCATTTTTATAGCCGTTATTGGGTCATATTCCCAATGGCAAATAGTATCTTTTTTTCCCAATTGAGTGGTAAAAATTCCCATTTGAAAGCTTCAATAATTGTAAATTGAAACTTCCATAATTCCTTGATAAAATAAACAAAGTTTTTCCCATTCTAAACTCAAATGAGTATGACATTGATTCTTTAATTAAATGACCAGAGAAGCATGAGTACACATTTTTATGCATTGAACAAATATATGTAATACAAAAGTTTTCCCTATGCTAATGAAAATGCTGCAAAAATTCCCAATTCCAAGGGTATGGGTCATCTTTCCAAAATGGTGAAATAACCACTGGCACGGTAAAACTGGTATACCGTGAATTTTAGCTGCGCCGGTACAACCCACGATACTATTATGGAGTACCGTTTTTTGGCAATTTCCATGACCAAGAGTTTACAGAAATCACCAAAATGACAAGATAACAGGATTTTTGATAAACACTCGACAATTGTTTGCACAATTGCTTATTTTTGGTTGCTCTCCTTAAAATATCTTAAAATACCTTTGTGTTTATAAACAGTTTAACAAAGTTTGCCTAGGTATTAAACAGGCAATTCATGGACACTTCTGATCTTGTAAGTGCTGTGATTCTTAAACATTACAAAAGTTTGGGCACTGAATCACATTGCCAACATCATTTTTTTGTCTATACTGCTGGCCTGCAATGAACAAAAATAATTTTGAGCTGTTGTCTTTTCCATTCTGATTTGATAGTCTTTAAACCTCAATTTATCTTTGCTTAAAGTTTCAGTTATCTGGCGTTGCATGTCATCGTGGCTTATAGAGATATACATTCACAGTCTGTGAAACATAGATATATAGTCCGAGACATCTTTGACATTTTTATCCAGACTACAAAAACTTTCCAAACGAATAGCCTGAATAGCCATATTTCTATGACTATATCGAAATGGAACAATATTATCATAGAATCTGAATAGAATTACAATTAAATGATAAATTAAAAATTCTTACAACTTAGACAAATCACGCTTGAAGTCTTCCTGTGTAGAACCATAACTAAGCATATATATGCTTATGTGTTGCTCAAGTACATCACACATAGCCGTGGTGAGGGATTGAACCCATGAACTTTCGATTATGGGATCAATACTCCACCACTGGGTTTAGCACCCCACAACAATAATTTAAAAGTATACAGCTATCAAAATGACTGGACATTTGCTTAAATTGCAAACTCTACATGTATGTATTTTTTTTATTGATTTGGCACACAAAATCCATAAACATTAATTAATAATGTAAAATATTTTCAGTAACACCATGAAGGAAAACAAGAAGACTGATCAATTCAAACTCAAAGATAGATAATGTTTCTTAAAAAAGCATATTTAAAAGATCTGCACAACTTAAACTATGATGCCTGCATATAAATAATGTCACATGTGTATTGTAAATAAGCAGCAGTTTGATGAAACAGACAAACTGAAACAAACATTCGTCCAGATGTTATTTACAAGTTCACAATATGAGTTGGGAACAGGGCAGTGATACTGATTGGTAAGCTTTTTTAACAGTTAAAGCATTTAAAGGAAGCTAAATATATGGCGAATTTAAAGAGAAGTTGAATTTCTTTGCCAAACTGTATTTATTTTGTGTTAATGGCTATAATGCCAATGACAAGCACCAGCCTGAAATGAAACTATCTAATACAGATGGTATCGGAGGAATAAATCACATGCAGTGGACAAAAATACTTGATATCTAGGCATTGCACTGACAATCACACATTGCCAGGAAATAAGAAATGTGCGCACTAGACCTAAATCGTAGTGATGTGCAAGTTTTTAAAAAATATTGCATGATATGTACTGTATTTTCATGGTCACGTTTAGATCCAATGACAGGTAAATTTTCACTATGATCAAGATTAGGAAATCAATTTGCTTCTAGTGATTTAACTTATTTGTGACAATAGTTTCTACATTGTGATTCTCGACTGAGAGACACTGCATGAAATGTACTGTTTTTTTAAAATATTTTTCTTCTTCTAAATATAACTCCTTCATAAATGAAGATTTTGTGCCGACACCATAAAGTAGTTTAAAATTATTAGTTATGATAGGTGCAGTTTATACAGTTGTAGGTGCTCAGAAATGAATTTAAGGTGTTACTTTAAAACTATGTACATCTGATGGTTTCCTTTAGGTGGAGAGTGTGTGTGTGTGTGTGGGGGGGGGGGGGGGGGGGGGTTGAAAACAGTTACAGGAATATAAGGGCTCTATCTATCTATCTATCTATCTATCTATCTATCTATCTATATATCTGTCAAACCCCTTGCAAGGACATAGACTTTGACATGCGTCAACTGACAAAGAGAGAAAAAAAATAAAAGCATAAGAGAGAATATATACAGATTGTATTTAAAAACAGAGCAGCTTTCTAGGGAGACGCATGTTCAACCTGACAGACTGCATGGCTGAACTGATTGGCTCTGAGAGAGACAATATTCTTAAAACCCGCCACATATTAAGAGGCTGGGAGTATGTTCCATTGTGTTAGTGTTACGGGATAGAATGAGTATTTGTAAGTGTCTTCAGATGTCTGAATAAGATTGCAACAGTGGATGTTGCTGAGTCTAGATCTGGAGTCAACAGGGACGAGTTAGTAGGGTAATTGGCGGATTGATGGCTACTACACTGATTTTTTTCCATAAATTTCTTGTTCGATGCTATTTTTATTTCTTGACAGTAACTATGTGTCAAGTATTTGTTCCAAAAATACTATCAAAAAAGAATCAGGTAATAATAAATAGTCATAAGAAAAAAGAAAGTGAAATTTGCTGTTTTACCTTTTGAACGTCATATTCTTCTATTGGAATGATCTCAATGACATCTCCATCGATCTCGTCACCATTGTCACTCCGCCAGGTATCCATTTTCTTGGCCTGGCAGTATTTAAGAAGGTTGCAAAAGGTAGCCACTTTTGAGTTTTATCAAATAAACTGTCGGCAAGACATGACACTTCTGAAAATTTATGCGAGTGACATTTGAACTGGCGTTTGATTTTCAATATTTACATTGCTGTTGGCATTGCAAATAAAACGTTTAATAATTCAAATAAAATATTACTTTTCTGTACTGTTGTCTGAAACAAATTATGTTATATTGTTCGCTATTTGGCGAAAAATAAATAGTTTGTTAGTCATCTTCATAATTCAACAAGAATTTTTTCTATTTCCTGTTGCGCATGCGTGTTGTCTCATTCGGACAGGTCTATTTTGCGGCTGCCTAGTAGATTCTACGAGTTAAACTGTGGCATGTGCACACTCTGGGTCAGTACGGCCAGCAATATCCTTTGATGTTTAGTTAAAGCGGCCGCCCGCACATGTACAAACTCTGTACTACATTGCTTAACATCAGATAAATACACAGTCGGTGCGCTTCAACTATGCGCTATAAAACTTAGCTCAACAGCGAGGGTGTTGTTGCTATGTGCATTCACTCTTTGACCGTGATTTGGCCCCAGCTGTACAATCTAGCGGCATTTATTTCCGAGTTGTATCCCATCCCTTGAAGAGAGCTTGTCACTGAGAGATAGATTTGTTCACACCAGAGACATATGTCTATGTTCAGACGTAGGTTCGAAAGATCAGGAAAGAACGCTAAACTATTATGAACAAATAAAATAATTATTAAAATGGATAGAAGCAGCCCATTATCATTCATAAACAAAAGTCAAATGGTTTAGTATGTCAAATCAACCAAAACGCGTGACAAAATCGATATTTGAATTAGAGTGGTAACCATGAAACTAAACCCCATTCTAAGATTATAGCGAACTTAACTACTGCTTGGCGATCTTCACATCGTCATTCGGACTCTTTCTAAGATAAAACAAATTTAAACCTAGCCTATATAACGGATCAAATTGAAATCAAAATGAAATCACGTAACTCATCTAATACGTCACAAAATATGTTACAGCTTTTAGCGAGAAATCTAATTTTATCTAACCTACGCGGGAAGTGTAGCCTAAGTTAGGAAATCCCTTATTCAATATATCATTTTTGCATGTTCAAATAGTTATCCTTTTTGGCAATACACGGTCAGTGAGTCTATATAGGCATGCTATATAAGTAAATATGTTTTTAACCAATTTTAAAAGTTTGAAAAATCCTGATATATTTTCCCTTTAATCACACCATGCGGTCACCCATCCAAGTTCTAACCATTGACTTCAATGCAATACAATAGGTGCACTTCAACCATGTCGCTATAAAAGCTAGCTCAATAGCGAGGCTGTTGTAAAATGACCCAAACACATCTACAGAAACGTAATTGCATAGATCGGCAGGCTAATATCGGCTGAATTTCGCTTACCTTCAAAATTTCTTAAATAATTCTTGTCTGAATTTGATAATGCTGATACGAAAGTAAGGTAGATAAAATGTTGACTACGTCTAATTATGATATGCATTGTGTGGTCAACATTTAAGAGAGAGAGTGAGAGAGAGAGAGAGAGAGAGATAGAGAGAGAAAGAGAGAGAGAGAGAGAGAGAGAGAGAGAGAGAGAGAGAGAGAGGGAGAGAGAGAGAGAGGGAGAGAGAGAGAGAGGGGAGGAGGTATGGGAGACAGAGAGGGAGGGAGTTAGAGAGAGAGAGAGGGGGGAGAGGAGGAATGGGAGACAGAGAGAGAGGGAGTTAGAGAGAGAGAGATGGGGAGGAGGAAGAGAGAGAGAGAGAGAGAGAGAGAGAGAGAGAGAGAGAGAGAGAGAGAGACCACATTCATATTTAATGGTTTAAATTAAATTGTAAAAAAAAACAGCTGAAGTAGGTGTATTTATTACATGGTTGAAAATTTAGGTTGCAGTTATATTGTGATATCAGAAAGTGTTGCAATACATGGTGTGGCAAGCTATGCAAAACAAACAGGTTTTATTAAAAAAAGGGCTATCGGAAAGTCCGCTGGACTGTTCCAGGATATTTAAAAACAAAGCATTCAATATTTGAAAAAGAATATTTGTTTAATCTATCAAATTAACACCCTATGTTAAAATGAGACAATAAGGCTCATGTAAAATTAAAACTAGGAGTTCAAAGCAGTCAATATATAAGTCCATTATAAGCTGACCAGAAACAGTTTTTAAAGTGATGTTTGTAAATAGTAAAAATAAATCAAATTTCTTACAGGAAGCTAGTTAATTTATTAAGGGGAAACGTTTTCTTTTTTTGTAGTATAAGTTACGCAGTCTAATTATGCACTTATCCTCAAAACCAGTCCCAAGCTCAATTTTCAGATTTGGAAGCCCCATGCACAAAATTTCAATAACATTTAGGCCCCTATTTAGGAAAACTGAGGTTATTGAGTTGAAAACGCCTGACCGTTTCAAAAATTGCTGAGACCATTCCGATTTACCCCAAAACAAATCCTAAGCTTTATTGTGATGCTAAACTTATAAATACATAACGTTTCATCAAACTACATTACAGAAAGTCAAAGTTATTGAGCTGAAACTGTTTTTTCTATTTTTAGTTACAGTGACCTTGACCCAATTATTTAAAACCACTCGTATTCTTCATTTCCATGTTAGAAATGTCATCAAAATATATTAAAGGAGATCAAAGTTACTGAACAGAAACTGCTTTTTACTATTTTAAGTAACAACCACATTGACCTGATTAATATCAAAATCTCAAGCTTCCATTTTGTGTCCACAAAATGTCCCAAACTATATTAAAGGATACTTAAGTTCTTGAGCGGAAAACGTTTTTCTATTCTAATCACAATGGCACTGATATTGACCCCACAAGTGCTCTCAAAAAAACATACGCTTCCATTTCATGTTCGGACACTATACACAAAATTTCATCAACATATCTTAAAGGAAACTGAGCAGAAATCGATTTTCTCTCTTTTAGTAACGGTAAGAAATGCTACCAGTTTCTAGAGCGTGAACCGATAACAGAATGAATGAAAGAATGACGAAGTTCCCGATTGAAGTACAGGGTGTTTATTCGTCAAAACGGACGTCACTTGGAACACATCATCTGAAAATTAAATTTTATGAAATTTCTGACTAACATCTAATTTTTCAAGCAAAATTGACATATTTCATAATTATGTAATAAAATTTTGAAATTTTGAAAACGTGCCAGTGACCGTTTAAGATTGGAAGAAAAATCAAGGTTTAAATATCTTCAATAAGGATTCAATTTGTTTATATGAATCACATCTGGGCGAATTGATTATATCACCATGCCAATTTTGAACCATACCATCTGAGATGCTTCTTTTAAATGTTAAGACAAATCCGGTCCACGTCACCAACATCTTGTGTCAGCCACTCATATACCAAAACCCAAACATATACAATAAACCATTGATATTTGTGGCCCAAGTTTTTCTACCAATTTCGTTTTGTGATTTCAACTTTCTGTAACACCTCTTTGAATAACGATTGATGAACATTTGAAGCAATTTACACCAGTAACCCATGTATTTCGTATAATATAGTACACATAATGGAAATCGTCCGCAGTCTCCAAGATCTACAGAATTGGTAACAGTAGCATTAATACCAAGAAAATATTTTAAAATTATACCTGACTGTATTTGCTTTATTTTGTCTGCGTGTTCATAATTCCAAATTTCAATACGTCAGCAACAAGCAACATTGAACAATACAATAGCGACCAAGGGCACATAGGATGTAGTGTATTGATCCCCAATTGTTTTTTGCGTAATGCAATGTTGAGCTTTAGCCCTCCTTCAATGCGAGGTTCTATCCCCTCCTGTCAAGGAATACATTTTCTCCAAATATAAAAAAAATGTTAATAAGACACGTGTATTTCATTCTTAATGATAAAGTTTTATTTAGATAAATGTAGAGTTTTGACCTCTGTATAATTTGTTTGGTTTCAATGAAGAGTTTTGACCACCAAATTTGGACGGCAATGCAGAGTTTTTGTCTGTGTTTTGAAGCTTACAGGGCACATTTGTACCCATTTCCAGGCCAAATGCCCCACCCCGGGCCTTTACCTGTACTCTTTACAAGAGAAGAATAGGTCACAACTATATGTGAATAATTCGTCAAATAACATTTTCACGTATATATACACTTAATCACCCCATGCATTGTCACCAACAAATATGAAAGCAAAAGTGAAACTAAACTTAATATTTTCTATGAACGCGGACTACAGGGTATTTATAAATAAAACTCAATTGAATATGTCAGGTAAAATGCATTTGGGTATTTCGATCGACTACAAATCACCCGATATTAATTAGGAGTTGGATCAATATTACTAACAATTCTACACTGGAACGTACGATAACCGTTAACCTACTTTTCGTATGTTTTTAAAATTGCATTTAAGCTTAAACTATATATGTGTTAGTACATAATGACTTTGTAAAACGGAAGACAAATTGTGTTGTCAGTTAATAGACGTAACCTAGTACCGGGTTGTTCCAAGATCAGTGAGTAGAAACAGACATTTCAAATGGAAAGGTATTTAGCTTTACGTAGCTTACACTTATATGTTCCACGTATCGACATATATACATATGAACATCACATGACTTCAAGTTAATAACAAGGATAATGTATATTAAAATTATATGTATATAAATTCAAAATATATGTAAACTGTATTTATGCATTACGTAAGATAGCAAGTTGAAACCTGTTTAAATTATTTGTAAGAGTTTTTTTTACCATGAAATAAAGTAATACATGTAATAAACTTAATTTACTGTGCTTTTCAAAGTTGCCTTAATTGTATGATGAGTAGTTAAATATAGATAGAGTTAACATTACTTTTAAAAGTGCACTCCTTTTGTTAGCAGTCTATAAATATCTCAACTGTAAATTTGGGAACCCATTGATAACGTAAGCATATCAATCGTGAAACATCGGGTATTTCCGTATCCTCCGTATACTACACTACTGCGTAGTATAAAGGCCGAGGTGATCAGATTGGTAAGCATATTAGATTTGTGCGGAGAGTGATCAGGAAGTGTTATGAAATCTTGGCTTTTGATTTTATTTGTGACATGGTTAAACATATAGGTATGTTTTCAACTGCATAATAACTTTTCTTGTAACTTTGGTAAATAAAACTATATACGTGTCATTACTGTCTCCCCAGCTTTTGCAGCGACCTGTATTTTCCCCTTGTACTACACAATCTTATGTTGCGGCTACAATGTGAAACGTTCATGTAGGGATCACCTCTTTTTTTCTCCATTGATTCAGCTCACATTGGTACGGCGCTTAGCAAATACACCTCGTAGGGGTAATATCCCCCTTTAAAAGCATACAAACACACACACATACACACACACACACACACCAAAACATATACATTTTAAATGCAGCAAAATCCAATTGTTGGACATTTAGAGAGATTTGTGTGTTTCTGGGTTGGGGATTATATTACCCTTGTGAGATGTATTGTCTAGGCGCCGAACCCATGTGAGTCAACCCACAGCACGGATTTGTAAATGTCCATATACATATTAGCAGTATCTGTTTATTGCACTTCAGTTATCGATAAAAAATAGATATCATGCAATATATAGTAATGGTAGCTGAGCTAAAGCGTTATAATACATAATGTCAGTAATTATTAAGGAATTATATAGAGAAAGAAATGCAACTGATTGACAGTTTGTGAAAACTCGCGTATTCACGCAAAATCTCGCAATATCTCGTTTTCAATTATCTTGTCTTCCATTCACCTCAGGAACACAAATCAAAATTTTTACATTGCAGAATGAAATTCCCATCAAAACAATAGCACTCCCAACAATTTGTGTTTAAAATTGCTGATATGAATCTGATCACAAAATTTGTGTACTGCAGCTAAAATAACGACAAATTACGGGAAATTTTCCTTCAAACCTCAATGTCTTTAATTCAAGATCATTTTGCATGGTCAAAACAGATTTAAACATCTAAGATTACATACAACTTACAGTTAATGTTAAAAAACAGTTGCCTGTGAGTTATGAATGCTTTATTTGCCAAATAATGAATCCTTTGTGTTCTGTTTTATCAACAGTTAGTCAGGAGATACACGTTTTGTATCCTTCTATACAAGTCCTTGATGTTATGTAGGCATTGTAAAACAATACTTCATTTCACATGTGAAATACATGTAATTTAGTATTCTTTTAAGAGTTTAATTTGGAACATATTTAAGCAAGTTTTCCATGATAGGGTATCCATGATAGGGTATTGTCTACATAAACATTTACTAATTTCTAAATGGTAACATTTTCTATAAACACATTGTTAATTGTTAAATTAGGTTCCTTTTTACTTCTCAATTATCATTTTGTAGCAATTACCATACATTTGTGTTTTTGTTCGGGATGTAATATGTTGTACAGTTGCTTCAAATAAGAGATCAGACTGTCATGTTCAATTGCAATCCACAGTGATGCAGTGGCAGAATCCACTATAAATAATGTCTTTAGCTCTTCTGCATCCATAGAGTATATAGTTTTAATATCAGACTAAGTGAAAGCCATTCTGTGATGGAATGTGTAATATTCAGATTATGCGTGGACACTACATAATTTATTTATCCACATATTCATGAAACCCTTACTTTCACTTATAAAACAACTTATTATAATTTGGAAGTGATCAATTTGTTCACATTTGGCTGCAGAACAAGAGTTTTTTCTTTCTTGTTTCTGTTAGGTTTTTGAAGTTTTATAGAGTTAACAACTAAACATTGACAAATTTTGATAAAGAACACAAATTGAACATAAAATTGATCAAACCCTGGATCACTGAAAGTAATCGCCAATGTTCTCCAGATCCCTGAAATAATTGGCCTTATCCCTAAGATCTCCAAAACCCCTGGGAGCACCTTAGTATTTAAAAGAAAGGATCCAGAATTAAATTTCACTTGGTTCCCTATACATGAAATGTAATAAAAACGGTTTATTATCTGGATATTTTATTTCTACACATATTGATTCTATGTCATCGCACTCTAAATTGCAACGTCTTTGATATGGAGTGTTAGCCTTTAAATATACTAGAACACACCCACCTGTCCACATGTTCACGTATATGTTTACTTCAAAACCCGACTAAATCAACCCATGCGTTGTCACCAACAAGGATAAAAGTTTTCCATGAACGCGGTGCACAGGATATAACAATAACAAATTGAATGTGTAGGTGAAATGCAGGTTGGATATTTCTAATTTAAATCAATATCAACAGCAATAGTTATATAATATTCTAAACCGGGAATATACGTATCGTTGGTCTATTTTTCATAGTTTTGAAAATTGCAATTAAACTTAAACTATATATGTGTTAGTACATAATGACTTTGTAAAACGGAAGACAAAATGTGTTGTCACTTAATAGACGTAACCTAGTGCCGGGTTGTTCCAGGTTCAGTGAGTAGAAAAATACATTTCAAATGTAAAGGTATTTAGCTTTACGTAGCTTACACTTATATGTACCACGTATCGACATATATACATATGAACATCACATGACTACAAGTTAATAACAAGGATAATGTATATTTAAAATTATATGTATATAAATCCAAAATATGAACACTGTATTTATACATTACATAAGCTACCAAGTTGAAACTTGTTTAAAATATTGGTATAGAGTTTCTTTGACCATGAAATAAAGTAATAATAAACTTAATTTACTGCGCTTTTCAAAGTTGCTTTAATTGTATGGTGAGCAGTTTAATTTGGATAGAGTTAACATTACTTAAAAAAAATGAATTCTTTTAAAATGCATCGTATTCTAAATCGCAACGTCTTCGATATGGAGTGTAAGCCTTTAAATACACTAAAACACACCCGCCTGTTTTATTAACCCTATCCATTTTAATTTTGAAGACATATGTTCCCGTACGCGGAGTGCATGATAAAACATTAGCAAATTGAATGACCAACAATAGCTATGTAACATTATACACCGGAAACATACGTATCCGTTGACTTGTAAACTTTTCGTATTTGTTGAAAATTGCAATGAAACGTAACCATATATTATGTTAGTACTGAATCACTTCATAAAACGGAAAACAAAATGTGAAGTTAAGTGTCGGAAATGAAAAGATATTTAGCTTAAAACATATTTTATTACGTAGCTTACACTTATATGTTACACGTATCGACATAGATACAAATGAACATCACATGACTACAAGGTCATAACAATGGAAATGT
The DNA here is from genome assembly GCA_029582155.1 of Panopea generosa. Lineage (NCBI taxonomy): Eukaryota > Metazoa > Mollusca > Bivalvia > Adapedonta > Hiatellidae > Panopea > Panopea generosa. The sequence goes on from CM055904.1 coordinate 13,553,230, forward strand.
ATATGTAAAATTATTTGTGAATTACGTAAGCCAACCAGCTGGAAATCTGATCAATTTTTTTGTTTCACTATCACCCTCTAATAGTTCGAGAAGCAATTCCACACCAAATTTGTCAATAACAGTTTTGTTGAAAAGATATCTGGAGCTGTTCAGACACAAAGCTACACTCAATGATCATGTGCTATTGTGCATCTGGGAAGAGAACGCCAGAAAAGTGACATAACAAGAGGACATCCCTGACATCTCTGCTAAAGTTATGCTTAACCCAACTAACATAAAAAAGCATTGTACAAACTAGAATAGTGCGTAGCAGACTCCCAAAGTATATCATGCTCAATGTATTGATGCAGGTGACGAAATATCTGAAAAGAAACGTCGGTTTAAACTCTGATGTATCACAGCTTTACAGAGGTATTTCCAGACTGATTTGATTGGAAAAGTTTCATGGTTAGCATATTGTATAAGGTGAAGTGAAAATCTATATTTTTTGGAACACCTACTATGTCCGGAATAAAACTTTTCTGCTTAATATCATTTCTGCATGAAAATATTTGAAAATATGAACATTAAATTTTGTTTAACAAGTATGGAGATTGGCATATTGCATACTCACCCTAGAAAATATAATTTTCTGAAATCTATTTCAGAGTACATAGATTGCCATCCTAAGATGCTCATGCACATATCTTTGCATGTCCTTATGTTGAATTTCTGTGTCTTTTTCGCAGCCAATCGGATAATTATTTCTAATTGAGTCTAGTCTAGCTTTGTGGGATCTGGCCAAAGTTCAGTACCGAATAGGAGTCTATGAATACACACTTTAGCAACCAATGAAACGGAGTGTACTGGGTTTTATATATATATTGGGTCAGTATTAATTGACACGAGTCCAAATAAAGACGCCGTTGCTTTACGACACGCGTTTTCAATGTTGTCTCTATCTGTCAATTTACTATTAAGAAATACGTTGACGTATTTCATGCAATTACTTTATAGTATATGTACCTAGAAGAAACTCAGAAACTTGCTGGCATCTCGATCTATTACCAAAAGTTATAATAATTATTTTCCTTTAATGTCCATATACAAAACGTGGTTTCAGCCTTCAAAGTCAGATTGGTTTTATTGTTCATAATTTTAAAACATGTGTAGTGTATATTTTATTCGAGATAGTTTGGTAGTAGGATTTAAATTAAAAAGAAATATATCTGATTCACTGAGTTTTCTTTCTTAAAAAATATCATTTAAATTCATACAGAAATAAAAATATAGCAACTTTTTAACAATTGTTTTCAACAATTTATCACTGACCTTACCACCCCATCCCTTGGATAGGACAGATATAGAACTTTGTGGAGAAATGCCTATTAGAAATATCACTGTGTTATTATGTTTGTATGATGGCCAGGTTTGTGCTCTTGCTGAAAGATTTTTTTTTTATCTCTGGGTACACACTTCAAAACAATTTATCATAACTGCTGTCTTGTGACCAAAGTGTCTTCTAAATTCTAGAGGCATAGTTCTTCCCTAGTTGGCCAATATAACAAATGTTCTAGTCTTTCATATAATACATGGATTAGACTCAGAAAATCCCCAATACTGTAAAACTCGATGTTTGAAATCTGTAGGCCAGGTCTTGTAAAGGGAGGTTCAGTCTCATTATTAATCTCATGATTAAGAGTTCAAATGATCCTAGATCAGAACCTTTTACAATAGGTATGAATCGAGTCACAAATGTAAATAACCCCATCAGAGTTATGTAAGAGCGCGTGATTGTAAAATACTTGACCTTTTCGTCGTTTCCTTCAAAACTGTTTTGTGAAAATTTAAGTGTATTCAGCCGAGATTTCAAAGTCATATTTTCAGTTAAGAGTCTTTGAACCTCACTGTCAACTTGACTTTTGTTAACTTGATCAACAACTGTAGTTGGTTCTTCAAGTGTCTGTGTTTTTCCATAAAATGTAAACCTAAACAGTTTTTTTTTGTTATTTATGATTGGTGCAGCAGTGAATTCGGGCTCTGGTGGATTTTCATACAAGTCTAGAAGTGCCCTGGTTATGTGGTGTTTCTCCTTGATAACTGTTCTCTGTTGAACCCTGTGGTACTTGTAAAATAACCATTATTAGTTATAAGACCATATATTCTATAATATTCAACACACATGCTTACATTCATTGATATTAATTTGTTATTAATAACCTGAGTGTTTTAAATTTTTCAAATGTTCTTAAACATTAGATTCCACAACATTATTTTAATTTAATACAAAATGGTGTCTACTTGAGACTATATTTTGTAAGGTAAGTGCTTACAAAGGGTGGATGTACTATTAAGCTGACATGTGGTACGATACCTCACCCAGTCACGTTGCACTGATGCCGGGCTGACCAGATATGAAATTAATGCAGAACTTCAAGTGAGAAAGCTTTCAGCACCATGACCGGTATGACTAAGCTGGGTATCGAACCCACAGCCTTCTGCATGTGAGGTCACTTGGATGTTTACACTTTTACATTATGGCTATCAATTTTGGTTTATATTTGATTATTATATCAAATTGAAAATTAGTTTTATGATAACGTATTAAAAAGGATCCATATATTGCATATTGAAAACACACGTGAATAAACACTTAAACTGAACTCAGAGACTTCTTGTTTATAACAATAATCCGATATTCAGAGTGTAGTATGGTGATAAGCTGCACATCTAACACTTTATTGTCTTAGTATATATACTATAATGGTGGTGCACTGGACAGATAACTGATAACTGGCTGCTCATGCCCAATTGCGGATTCGAACCTGTGTTAAAAATATAGCTTGCTCGAAAACAAGACAGACAAAACACCCAGGAAACCGAATCATAAAATTATAATGACGGACTAAATTTCAGGGTAAATGTATATGCCAAGTCATGTGCTTCGTTTATACAATGTAATATTGAAATTATTTGTATAATGTCGTGAAATCTCGCAAAACTGAAATCTCGTGTTTCGGTTCCTCTTCTTCTATAATTCCTTGATGATGATAGTTTTACTTATCGTCGCCGCCGGATTCCCATATGGGCGACGCCTCCAGAAGAGCATAATTTAAGATTTTTGTGGGATAGTGCAGAGATACAGAAGACCCTTTATAGCGCCCCTGATTATTTTACATGCCAGGTATTCATCACCGATACATGGGACCTCGATTTTTGTATTTTTAGTTGGATGAGTTGTGGATCGAACCTGCGACCCATGGCTTCGTAGTACAAGTCCTTAACCACTGGCCCACTAATCCACTCTACTATAGTTTCTTGGTAAAAATCAGTGACATAAATGACCAGTTCGCAAAGCGACTGCGCATGTGCGTATTTATTAGAAAATATGCAATAATAAACGAGATTATACAAGTAGATCGAAATTGATCCCCTTCTCTCCCGCTACGCTTCCGTAAAATGGTATCTAGACTGACAGTTGTAAACTTGCTAAATATTGATTTGTGTGCATTAATAATGCAGTTATGATAAAGTACTCGTCAGTCCAGACTTTTTAAAATTGTGTCATTGTACGTTTATATAGTTGATGCTTGTTGATGCTATATTTATGTTGAAATTTTATATAAAGCATATATAATATAAGGCATATTTAAACTCTGTGTTCAATAAGCGCCAAGCAGATAACAGTTTATTCAATTCAAGCCGCCCCCTATTCCAACCCTACCTCCAAAATATATTATAGTACAAGTCAGTTCTATAGCCGTTGACATATTCTATTTTTCAACATTCTCACCAGCCTTTATCGCTCCGGCAGAACATGGGTAAATATTCCGATAGTCCCAGGCAAAAAACACCGTTACAACCTTATAACCCTGCAATTTTAAACACGTCCTTGGCACTGCGGAGATGTTGATGCGGTAAGGCCCGATACTTAAGTAGTACCGCTATTCTCTGTTTTATAGATGCCCAATGGGAGCTGGGGGGTAACAAATGATTGGTGAAAACGGTGCTCGAAATGTATAGTAACTGTAGTGGTTTTATATGTATGATTTAAATGACAAAAACATAATTTAGTAATTGGCCTTATATTTCTTTGGATATCATATCTTACCCAGGTATATTATTTGGGATCCCATATTTTAATGACAGTCATTGATAGCCGTATGTGGAACGGCAATACAAGTCGATGAGATAATGTTCTGACCAAGTCTGGATGTACATTTTTAACGAAACAATACCGATACTTTAATAAGTGATATAGGATATAATAAATTTATCAATGGAATAGAGGTCAGTTTTTCAATATATATGATCCGTCCGTTTGTCTGTCCGTTTGTCTGTCTGTCTTTCTGTCTGTCTGTCATAAAATTGAAACTAAAAAGTACATGTATGTATTGAATTTTATAGCATTGAACCACCTACAGGTTTACTTGATACGGTAACGACGATTTGCGCATGTAGTGATTTATTGATTCGAATATGCATTCACGTCGGAATTGCGCACAGTGTGATCGCTTGAGATGGTATTGAATTACAAAAACAAAGATTGTAAAACCTCACAATTGCGACGTTTACTGACACTAAGTTATAATTCGATCGAACGTTTATCAGCAGTATATGTTTTATTCTATTTTTGAAAAAAGGATATGTTTGAGCTATTAATCACTTTGAGTAAAATCGAAACTTTTTCTGAAAAGGAGGTCCAAAATTCTTTTGCATAAACAGTAAGACCTTATGGTACATGAACGCTAAATTGTGTGTGTGTGTGTGTGTGTGTGTGTGTGTTTTGTTTATCAGCAAAAAGCATTTACGATTCGCTATTATTCTCATAACCCGCCGGTTAGCACGAAGATTTACGCGTGTTTGTTCACAATTCACAACAGGGCTGGTTCAGTTCACTTATTATAATAAACGTTTAATTTGTTTGCAAACGTTTGATAACGGAAGTGAACTGAACGACATGTTCGCTTTAAATGTTTTGTAACAGATAAACACCCAGCAGCCGAGATTTGTTATTCTGGATATCTTTAAAATAAACGTTCTAAACACTATTAACTTCAAATATATATTTACATTTTTTTCTTTCTCCAATACGTCAAATATGACTATATGTATATACAATTAACAGTTATTATATCATTAACAAAAACCATATTTTTTTTTTACTTCAGATAATAGCATATTTTAAGTATATCATTTAAATAATGCATAACATTGACTTTTCACGAATGGTGCTGTAGTTTAGTTTAGTTTTGTTTGAACATATTTTATTGACAATATATTTACAAATATACATTTTACAAGCATACAAGAAACATTGAAATAATTAGGCAAAAGGGTCTGGCCACAAGTGCTCACCACATTAGTTAAAGGGTTTATTACTTTGTTAGTACGAATTTGTGAGGCAAAAAACAATGTTAAAATATGTGTTTATCTCTTGTATATTAAAATAAAAAAAATATCAATAAAAAACAACACACACAAAATGAACAGAGAGAAACAAAATTTATTTTTTCCCTGTTTTTTTTTATATTTACATTTGGTCATGAGTTATTAGTAGGTATATATGAAGTAGGCGAATGTTTGTGATGGTCAAGTCGATCCGATATCGCCATACATCTTCATCTTGTGTACTGAATTTCTAGCTATAAAAATGAAACATCTTATTTCCAAACTAAAAATTTAACTAAATGTACATTTCTTTTTTATTTTAGATAAGCATCACTGAGACAGCTACATTGAATCACACAACGCACGAACAGTTCACTAACATATCGCTGCAAACGTCGTCTTAGACTATTAGAATACTACCGCAATTACAAGGTATGTACAATTTCATGCAATTGTGCATTTACTTAAGGTTTGTAATATTGACGTGTAAATGGAACACGCCGTATTATGGTGATTTGCTACATTTTGAAACAATGTATATGTTTCACACACATGTCTTGATGTTATTTTACACAGGTACATGTATGCATTCGTGGTCATCTCTATCTTCTTACTATGTGATGCTGTAAAAGTGAAATTTATCTAATTGTTTGAAATACTTTGAAAGTTATATAGCAAAAAATGCCACGGCTCAATCCCACTTTTTATTCCTTCATAAAGTTTCTAGCTCTCGTGGTAGAAGTGCAGACTGAAAAATGAAAATAAAATTTTCTTTTGAAAAGGAACAGCTTACCTTTTTTAGTAACTTATCGTAATTATAATTTTTTTGTAAGTAATTGATACTCCAATGGGCATTAGATCACTTTAATTATCAGAGACAGGCAACCTGGTGGTAGTGTGTGGGAAGGGTGTCCCTCTCCCGCTGGTGGTGGTAATTCTACTCTACTCCCTCTATTCGGATACGGAGAACCGCTCCGAAAAAATGTTTGATATCTTAAACACCAACTACTGAGTTTTACTCATTTCTTACAAAATATGGTTGTTATTTTGCGTAAATGTTTCTTTTTACTTCTATGCGTTATTATTTAAACGCACGCACGCACGCACGCACGCACGCACGCACGCACGCACGCACGCAAATTTATATTTTTACATGCAATTGCTAAACCCGTGATCAATTTGCTATCGAAATGATTTAACATACAAATTTTCATGTTACCATTTCTAATTATACATTAATTTATTAAGGGCTGTATTGTATTGTCTCCACTTTTACTCTTTAAACTGTCTGTTAGCTAGTTTGACACACCATAATAGGATCAAAATATTTCACATTTGTGATACGCCTTACCAGCCTACATTTTCTTTTTATCAGTTTTGTCATATGAAAACTATTTCTTGCTTCTGATTACATTTCAGAAGATGAAACCTGACAAGTATCTTATCGACAAGATCAGTTAGTGAGTTGCATGTCAATAACCAAGAACGTGGTACACAGAAAGGACCTTCAATGACTATATTACACTTGATATGGTAAAGTAAACTTTTAACTGTTTATTAAGCTTTATTTATATTTGAATATTTAACGATTTTATGCCATCAATTGCTAACAGATCAGTAAACTTAACTGAACCATTCTTTCCTGTTTTAACAATTACTCCAGCAGTCCATCTCTGCAAGTAACTGAAAACTTTGCTACTTGAGTCAGCAGTTTCTGGCAGGGTGGGAATTCTAACTCACGACTCCTGGATTTATAGTCAGAGGCTCCACCGGGCCGGCTTCTAAGCTTTTGCCATATATATATATATATATATATATATATATATATATAAATGCATTTGCCATGTAAATATTTTAATAAAACAATTCAACCTCATTTTAATGGCAACACGAAATGAAAATTTGATAAAATCAGCAGCAACTTATCTCCACTGTGAAAAGAATTACTGTATATGCTTTACTATTTCTGTTTTATGCATATATAGCTTGCATAAATGAAGAAATACTGCGTATAATCTTGAAAACTCATGTACAGTTTTGTTAACATTTGTTTTTATGCAAAATATGTTTCACATGATGGTGGCCTTGAAGCAAATACACTGTATTTCATTGGATTGAAATTGTCATTATATGACAATACTCATTTTCATAATCATTGTTAATTGCATTACATTCAAAACTGTTTCTTATTTCCTTATCAATTTAGCTAATAATTACACATTATTTCTTATTTAATAAGTGTATGTTGTCTTCAGAAAACTTAAGTGCAACTGTAAGTTGCGTGTTTTAAGAATTAAAGAATGTCATATTCCTATGACACCTTTATTAAACTGATGTAAATATATACTATACCATAAAAAAACAGACGTTTACATTATTTTTTAAAATGACACATGTGATACCGTGTATTACAGTTATGTTTAAGCATAAAACAAATTGTTAACACAGGACTGTATAACAATATCCAAGTAGTATTTTCTAATGATAGTATTTTTTTAAAAAAAGTTGCCCAGGACAGTTTTGAAAATATGAGTAAAGATTCATCGCTAAGATACGAATTGATATTTTCTTGGAACTTTTTCCTATTATACCAATTCATACTGGTGAAAATATAATATTTGTTATACCTTCTCGCCACATATTACAGCCAACATACAAAGAACGATTCTATTTAACTATTTACAAAGGTTAAGCAACTGCACATCTTCTGGGGTATTCAACTTGTATATTTACATCACATAGTAATGTAAAGTTCGAAAATAGTGATACGTGATTCTTATCTTGCATTCGATTTTGTATGTTAGAATTGTTTAGTAATTGATCTTGTTTTAATTAAATTTTACAAAATACATTTCAGAAATGATATATACTGGAAGTGTACTTTAGAAAATCATGGCCTCCACTTTAAGGGCCCCGAAATTGAATGTCCAAAAGAAGGCACATCATTTCCAAAGAACAATATGTCTTCAATTTGACTGTGGCTCAGAAACCCTACGACAGATGATTAATAAAAAGCTCGGACTGATAGGCTTCTCTCTAAGAAGATATCTCCAGAAAAACAGATGCAAGATCGATGTATGGTGCAACATAGATTACAATGATCCACAATTGGCGAAAATGGATATGACCACATTGACACAAATACTGCTGTACACAGAAATTGGCTTGTCCGATCAAGAAAGGCGTAACGTTATATCACTACGCAATTGCAGAAATGAATTGGCACATGTAGTTAAAGCGGAACTGGAAGATGATACATTGTATCAGCAGTCCAAAGGAATGATTTTATATATTGCCCGTGCTGTCAGTACAGAGTTCCATAGTAAAATGCAAGGAGCTATTTCGGAGCTGGAAAAGAGAGAACTGTTAAAGTTACATAGTAACCTGGAGCTTGTGGAAATAAATAACGAAATTATGATGGTTAAGCTGATGGAAGTTTCCAAAAACGACAAAACAGGTTCATATAAATACAAACTATGGTTTTATTTAAATTCTATTTGTCTAATATAAAAGGTCATGTATTTCTTTTGTGCACGGGGTTAATTACGTTGATATTGTTAAACGTACATGTACGCAAATTTGTTTTAGAAATTGTATAATTGGCATGCAATGAATGATGCAAAGCTAGCTTTTAACATTGTTTTATAATATACTTATTATAGTGAAGCTATTTAGGATATACCTTAACGAGAACTAACTGAATTAATCAAAAGTTCATTTAACGTTATAACATCGATAATATTAAACCACCTAACGGGAATTCCAATATAAAATAAAATGAACACACCAAAAAACCGTAGAGGCAAACTGTTCCACAATTTACCTTTTATTAGATAGTGTTCTTAAACTATTAAAATGCAAAGTAATTAATTGATATTAACAAATCACATGTTGTTTAAAGACGTATTGAAGCAAGAATAATTTTTTATGTGGATTATAGTTTAAAACAAAGGAATAGTGTTGTGAATAAATAGTTTAGAAAACGTAGCTTTACTTAGATTATATCAACGATGTAATCCATCTATTTTTTAAATAATATATTGTTCCCTTAATAATCATAATTGTTTATTTTCGTTTTAGTGGAACATGAAGTTAATGTAACTTGGATTAAATACCGGCTAACAAAGTGGACAAGGCATCTATCCAGAGGACTGAATGTCGAAGTGTTTCTTAAACGTCTGAAGGACGAATGTGTTTTAACGGAAGAGGTACACGCAGCGATAGAAGTGGAATACAACTATGAAGAACAAATCAGCGTGCTTATTTTACATATCATGAGGGCATCCAATAAAACACTTTTCAAATTTTGTAAATATTTGAGGGAATGCGATTCGAAACTTGCTGATCTGATAGAGGATAGAAACACAGATGGAATTGATATTGGTGAGTATTGTCTAACACAATAATATAATTTATTTATAAATATTATTTCTTTCTGACCAAATGATTTTATTTAATCTGTTAAAGTTTATCAAATTTGTCCTAAGCTCTAGCACATATTCTTTTCAATGAAATTTACATTTTGCAATTAATGAAATGGGACATTACTCTTACTATGTTATATGTATACACACTCGTCAGTATGTGAGTTCTTGTTCTTGATTCTATATACTGCACGTATCCTCGCTGATTACATCATTACGTATCTGTCACTCTTGGAATTAACATCTTAACTTGACAAACGCCTTTACAATATCTATTCTCCCAGACATACAATAACATAACAATACACAGTTAACTAATGTTTCGATTCATATAACTTACTTAATATTTAATTAAATAAATAAAAAAATATTATGATATTTATAATGAATAATGTGAGTTGAAAACGTGAACAAAATATATGAAGAGACAGCTGTCTCTAACAGTAGTTACAGCAAAACTAAGTGTAGTTACATAAAAACTATATTACGAGCTAAATTTGTTTTTAAACACTATTTTACCTGGAAACCTTTATTTCAGATAAAGCATTAGAAGAAATGGAAAGGAAAAATATTTTAAGGGTTCTAAACGAAAACTTTCGTAAAAACCAAAACCAAAATCTGGCAAGCGAAGATGTACACTTATTAGTTGAAGAAAAGCTTGGCTTCGTCGTATATTTTTCTGCAATAGAGACCGGTCTTCAGCTGTGCTTTCATATAAAACCACTGAAAGGAAACGAGAGTAGGTAAGTAAAATACCTTTTCGGTTCGGATAGAAAATTCCACCTTTGCTTTATACACTTTCATTTTTGCTTATTTTTAAAGAAAGCTAATAGCTTATATAAGTTGTTCCTGAGTCCGCTTCTTCCGTAAAACTAGTACTGCGTGTTATTATTTGAGTGGCATCCGATCGAGCTGGAAAACGAACGCAACCCTCTGGCATGAGCGACAACACTCGTTGAGCTTACTTCAAAGTCATGAAAGAATCTTTAATATAATATTGTATGATACATTTGGTCTTGTTGGTGACAGTTGGGTAGTGTGCTGTTTGATAGAACACGATCATGGCGAAATTTATTTTTAAAGACAGTGCAGTGATACTCTTAAGATATATTATTTTTAAAATATAGGTTCCCAAAAGCTCCTCAATATTCAACTGTTAAAATCATGTAACAGTCACTTTTCAACACAAATGTTGTTTTATCGAAGTATATACTATTGCCAGCTTAAGCTTTTCTCATCTGTAGCAGAAACCTAAGTCCTTATAAACAGTTTTGAAAATATTTCCAACCAAATTACATAGGATTTTTAGCGCAAGAAAAGGGACGCAACTGTGTTTGATGCGACGTTTAATCGACTGTTGTAAGTTGTCTGTTGTTGCCTGATATTGTCTGCTTTGTCCGACTTCCCTTATAAGTATTTGTTTCTCTGTAACAACTGGACCTGTTTTTGGTGCTAATTGACCTAACATTTAGTTTGATGCTCATTCAGACCTCATTAATCACCAGTCGAAATGTTTATATTACTTAACATATACACAATTAAATACAACTAGTTGTTACTGAATTTAGTAAGTAAACAAGATAATACGAAAGCTGTTCAATATGAATATGTATAAAACTATAACACGATCATCACGTAGAGGTATACATCGATATTGATACACGTGAGTAGGTCTATTTAATAAGTTAACACTGGTATCTACATGGGTCTCTAGTTCAACACAGTTGTTATTTCAATACAGTCAGTCGTTGACCGTCTTACCACACCCGCCCATTTTATCGGATCTAGTTCCATGCGATTTCTTCCTGTTTCAAAAAACAAAATATACTGTCTGGTTGTCGATATCGTCCAAGACAAGCTCTTGGGTCACTCAGTGTCTTGTGCAAATAAACTTCAACAATAATCCCAGTTATAATAATTATAGGTTAACTCGTTCTAATTTGAAAAATTAAGACTATAATTTCATTTGATATGTTGTACGACTAAGAATTTGAATAAATGTAAGAGATATATAGTAAAATGAGAATATGAATTTAAGAAGTAAAACAATCTTTTATACAAATACCGTCCAGATTTTTAGCTACGATACTAATCTGTAGAACGAACCCAGCTCTTTAAATAGCAATTGTTACGAGCACGTTTGCATGACGTCGTAGTTTAGTAAGCAGCAATCATTTGCTATGAATTGTCGGACAGGCATATAATTCCCTCCTTTTCTGTAAGTTGATAGACCTGATTCGAGAGACTATTACTATACACTTTTTACATTTGTCAGAGTGTACGGCATCGATTACAAAACACAGACTGTAAAACCAGATACTGTTCCAGAGGCATCAAGCAAGAGTAAGTAAATTGCACTTTTCTATAATATTTTTCAATGTATTTATTTTATTATTTATTTCATTCATAATGATAAATATATATGTCTCGTGTATCTGCAATTTACTGACTGAATATCTTTTAATATTCATTCTTGATTGCAAAACATAAACCGTAGTTGGTCATTCCTTTTGAAGCATTTATATAAACTATCATTAGGCGTTATTTATGCCCAGTACTTATTTAGTATTTAGTTAAATATCATGATATGTTTGTGGTTATTTATTTATGCAAACTGGAAAGCAATTCTGAATGAAAGCAATGTTAAAGTTAAGTTCAACTGGGCCATATTTGCTTACAAAGCAATCTCAAGCTTCATTTTTTTCTGTTTAAAACCTATTTAACATCAAAGTATTTAAAGTACTGTAACCTTGGCAAACAATAGTCAAGCAGAAATAAAAGTTTGTGTCCGATGTAGCCCGGAATATTATATACGCAAACTGATAGAAAGTGATTTAGTAGACGTTACTGTTTACAAAATGTTGTTTGATCTATGGATACAACAAAATACATAAACCTACACAACAGTAATATAACCATAGTATCTCGAACAAATCATTGAAATGACCAAATTCGGATAACTCATATGCCAGTTATGAACTAGACATTGTATAATATAAGAGGTATTTGGCCTCGAGTACACACACCTAAAGTTATAATTGGATCCTTACCAAACCTAAACAATACTTAGATAACTATTATATTATGAAACTGTCAAGACGGAGTCGTGACCCTTAGGTCACCCTATTTGTTGTTTGTTGTGTTCTCTCTAGCACCTGCACTTATGACTAGATGGCATTCACTAAACTAACACAGTAGTTACCTAATACACATGTACATGTACTAACATATCCCGTATATCAGTTTGAAAACACCAGTTTGAAAGTAAATATTGTGTCTATTGATTTATCAAAAAGTCGCTTTATTTGGTAAAGTATCATATGTCAAAGTTAAGCAGTGTGTGGAAAATAATAATCGAACTGGGTAGAATAACCGCGGTAAATGAATGAAAGTGAAGAGAGAAAGAATATACTAGTAGGCAAATTCAATTTATTTGTGTTCTACCATAGACAGCTGATACATAACCTTGCAATGGAAATTACTTCTCTTTCCTATTGTAGTTTAAGCAACATGCATTATCAAAATAAATATACTGGCCACCGATCATTTGACAGAAATATGTAACAACCATTTTTTAAACAAAAAATAATTTTATTTGATTTTTTGAAAATGGTGTAAGATTTAAATATTCCAGTTTTGTTACAAATGGCTTGTTTAAATACTTCCTACTTCAGGTTTAAAAAAACCCACCATGAACTTAAAACTTTGGATGCTTCCTTGGCAGAATGTTTTTTGTTGATTTTCAGAAGAAAGGGATAATTTAACCGATTTCAACGTATTTGCTGCACACCTTGCTGACAGATTGAACGAAACAAGACAAGGCCTAAGAGAACATATTGAAGAAGCGGTTTTTAAAGAAAGCATAACTGCTAGTATTTTCATTGAGATGACAGAGGAAGATTTAAAAGATGTGTTTAGTAAGTATTTGCCAAGTGGTGTCGAGTATGGATATGGTATCAAAAAGACATTTAGAGATATTCAAATTCGTCTTAAACAGCGACTAACTCCAACAGACTATGCGGTAGGGGATGGATCTTTGAGACGTTTTGATACACCAACTGGAAATCACAGTTATTCAAAATGTCATATAAGGCCAGCGAAAGGAAATTACCTTATTCCTGGGCATGTATTTATCAACCGTAACGCGGGACAAATTTTCAACACTACGTTCATTGTCAAAGAGGTTGTCAGATATACGGCAGCGTTTCTAAATGGAAGAAAAAATGGCACTGTTCACTTCGGTATATCAGATTCATCCGATTGTACGGGATCAATTGAGGGCGTATCGATAAACAGCATATTGACACCAAACACGTTGGATATGGAAATAGCTAAAGGTATTGAATTATGTTTTGAAAGTCATCAAATTGCAATTGCTAAGATGTGCGTTCGTCCTGCACAAATCATTCCTGTTACAAATGACACTGTTGTTGTAGAAGTCGATATTGTTCCATTTACTGGTCATCTAAAAAATGAATGGTTTGAAATAAGTTTTCCACCAAAAGGAAAGCAGAGAAAATTGTGTAACGTTTTCATTAATGAAATACAGCCAGTTACAGCTGCTGATTTGATGGAATTTCACACAGAAATAATAAAGGAAAGACAAATTCTGGAAAATGAATATCTTAAACAAAGTGACACACCCGCTAATTTAGGTCACCGTCTAATTCATCTTTTGACACGAGGAAATAAATATGTAACAGATGCACTTTACCCAGTCATATTTTGTGGAAATATGTCGGGCAGCTACAACGAAGACACAATTAGGGAAATGTTGCAAATAGATGCAGCATTTACCTCGTCAATGGTCGTTTTTGACTTTGATTCGTCAACTTCTCTACGGACGAAAATAGAAAAAGATAAACCACATTTTAATGTCAAATTAGCAGAAGATTTTGTTGGTGACAGTAAAATGGATAATGATGTTCTTGGTTCATGCTGTACATGGCTTTATTGTAACGGAAATAAAGATTTAGCTAAGGATATTATGGACAAAACGACATGGTGTGCTAAACGATACGACGGGGTCAAATATGCAGTAGAAAAATGCCAGGATGAAATTCCTAAAGGAAGAGCTATTGTTATTTTTCTTGTATTCAACAAAGATAAAGCCAATGAAACAGATCCAATGCTTGAAATAGCTAGACTTTCCTTTCTAACATTTAGAGATCAATGTGTTGTCATCTCAGATCAAGATGATGTACTTGAAGATTACAAAAAGGAACTCTCAAAGGTGGTTGGATATTCAAACGTTGGAAAGTGTTTTCATGCCGGTTTAAATTGGAACGAAATATCGGATATAATGAAAACAATATTTAAAATAGATCCCGATGTTGTTTGTAAATTACCAAATTCTCGTGGGCACTTTGTTGAAATGACAATTAAGGAAAAGAAAAATCTCAGTTTTAAAGACATTGAAATAGTGGGTGGAGAACAATGTAAATTTGAAGATACAAATATAGATGAGGAGGAAAGGCGACAAAAGCGAAAGTATGAAGCAGAACAGTTTTACAAGGGGAATAATGTTTCTTGGTGGAATTTCTACTATAAAAGTCAAGTAGGTGAGAGGGAAAGGTTTACCACTCACAAACTTGAAATAGAAACTATTCTTAGTTCTAAACAAGGTAAAGATCTAATAGAAGTTCATGAAATACAGCATTATCCAGCAGCTGGTGGTACGACGTTAGGGAAACATCTTATCTGGCATTTTAGCCAGTTTCAAGAAAACAAAACAATTGATGCATATCGTTGTTGTATGGTGAATAATATTACAAAATCAACTGCCAGTGAAATTATGCAATTTCGGAATTTCAAGGACGAAAATCCAAAACCATTTCTTGTTTTGATAGATAATAAGTCGGCGGATACTGTAAACGAGTTAAAAGACGATCTTCATGAGTTGGCATATAAGTCAAGTTCACCAGGTCAATTATTTTGCCTTATATTGCTTATTACCAGACTACCTATGTCAACAGACTCGCTACCGAGCGATGGAAGGTCAAATATTCATATACTAGATCATTACCTCACATTCAACGAGCGACACTGGTTTGAAGAAAAATATAAAGAACTCGAAAATATGGCCGATATCAATGTCAAAACTTTGATCGCTTTCAATGTAATGCGACAGTCATTCGACAAAGATGTTATCCGGAAAATAGCAAGAACGTTTTTGCTTTGCGTGAATACCACAGAAATGCAATTGCTAAAATGTTTGTCATTGATAAATACATTTGAAAGTGGACAAGCTGTACCAGAGAGTGTCTTTGATGATTTAATGAAAGGAACTCCAACGTCAATATTGTCCCTTACTACAAATTGCCCGTTTGGGATTACAGACCCAGTAAGAAAAAGGATGCAGCGACGAATCAGTGAGAGAGAAACGTGGAATGTTTCGATGACCGAATCGCTTGCAGTGCTTATTACAAAAAGAAAAATACAAAATGACAACCAAGGAGGATCACTTGACAGTGGAGTATGCATCGTTTCTCAAATATTGGCCAAGGCAATTCTTGAATATATCAAGACAGAACACCATTTAACATTGGCGGACATAGTGGTGTTTGCACTTCAGTTAGTGAAAAAACATAAAAATGAGAGAAATAATGCATCAAAACATTTTAAAGGAGTCATAGGCAGTTTATTCAAGACAAGACCATTACTTGCTACAGAAAAGAAAGAAACTAAAGCAAGATTTTCTGAACTGGTCTCCACGCTTAATCAAACAACCATCGATGAAAATGATAGTGTTGTACACAGTAGAGTAACAGATTTAATGAAGCAATGCGTTGATGTTACAATGGATCCACTGGTTGGACAAGCACTTGCACGGTTCAATTATATTCAAGTAAAAGATTTCAAAGCAGCCGAAGATGCAATCCAAAAATCACTTCAACAGCAACCTGAAAACTTTTACCTTATTGATACATATGGTCAAATTTTAAAAACACACATGGAATTCCTTTTTAAAACAGTGGACAGAACTGATGATAAAATAAATAATTTTAATGGGACCAGAATAGTAAATATGGCATTTCAGGCTATGGAGAAATTTAAGGCTGGCCAAGAAGCGGCTTTCAAAACTGATGATGGAAATGATTCAAGGTGCATTAAAATGGAAATACTAACAGCCTTGATGCTGCTAGAAAACTTTGATCAATTTCAGTGCTACGAAAGTCGTGAGAATTTCCTTACATTTTTAAACGATGAAACTGTTGTACCGGAAAATACATCATTTCATGATTTATGTAAATCAACACCATTATCGGAAATTCGAAATAAAGGGCCGGGACAGCGCCATTTAGTTATAGCGCTCCGACGTGTCGAGGAAAGATCTTATCAAGTAAAATGCAGACAATATACTGAATTCACAAAAGCACGTGAGCTAAGAGGTCGATTCGAGAGATTCTACAGCGAAACATGTATGTCGACAGTATATAAATACACGTACGGTTGTGGATTAAAAGGTGTGATGATTGCTAGTCGGAGCAACAAGAATTTACTGGAACAAAGAGTAATAGATGCTGAAGATAATATCAGAAAAAAGGAACTATGCAATGT
Source organism: Panopea generosa (assembly GCA_029582155.1). Classification (NCBI taxonomy): domain Eukaryota; kingdom Metazoa; phylum Mollusca; class Bivalvia; order Adapedonta; family Hiatellidae; genus Panopea; species Panopea generosa. Next base: position 13,570,584 of record CM055904.1, read on the forward strand.
CAGCTATAAGGATCTATTGATTGTTTTAGGTAACGCTATTGTTGATTTTTCATCTGGAAAAGTCCAGAGTAGACCAAATATTATGGAATACGACAAGTTACTAAAACTTAGCACAGCACTTTTGACAACACAGAAAGGTGCACAAAGACCATATTTAGAGGCTTATCTATACCAAGCCATATTACATTGGCCGTCTAAATCAAAACTTTTTCTATCAAATCTGAGTGGCCCCACAGCTTATCAATCAATGCTAAGCGAATGGAAACTAAAATTTACAGAAAACCATCTACAAGGGACGGGACTAAACGTTAAAAACAATACGCCAAAAACGTACTTTGCACTTGGAAAAACTTCAAATACCAATGAAATCATCGATATGTCTGACATATACAAAGATTGGCGAAATATGAAAAGAGAAACACTGGGAAGGACACGGTCACCTGTTTACAAAGATGATATATGGAACGAACCATTTGTCGGCGAACAATTAGAATCACTGCATGGCATACTGGCCGATAATGGAAACACTGTCCTGTACCAAGTAAGTATGAACCTTCAACAACAACTACCTATTATCACATGTATCTATGTTCCTACTTAACCACTATGACATTTTCGACCTCATATATCCATCTTTTTGTGCTTACAAAGGGTTCTTAATGGATATGTTTGCAGCGGCAAACTCTATAGCGTTACGTTAGCGCCCAATAAGACATATTTCTAGGTCCGTGACAAAAAGTAGAATTGTATCACACTTCGTGATTCCATTTTAAAAACGTTCTCTTATTCATTGTCTGTCATAAACTGCTTGTAAATCACGACAAACTTATACATTTTATTGATAGTTTAATACCAATGTAAAAATATATATTCAAACGTATGCTTTAAAAGCATAGGTATCAGAAATATTTACTAATTGTATTAATTTTATACGTGTTCATATTTTAAAATACCTTAAGCTGAACTGGTGTTCCTTGAATCAGATGAAATTGCTTTATCTCACACTATACAACCACGAAATATGACTAATTTAGTTTAACTGTAATAGACACAGAAACACAATGTAGCCTGTCAGTGGCTGTTGCATTAAACAATAATTAATTTGCCGGTATGCGATGCTCGATAATTGATACATATTAGGTCATTTTCATCGAGCGCAATTTGCCCACAATTGAAGTAAAATAAATAAGTTTAAACTATTATATATCCCATATTTAGTTTTATAGATGAAGGGAAACCTCAAAATCATCTATGTAGAACCACCGTCTTTCAACAATTTTTCTCATATAAACCTTTTTGACCGAGCGAGACTCTAACCCACAATCTCATCGGTGAAAGGTAATGGTCGTTATACGACAGCGCTTTACACAACTTGGTCACGGATGAATAAATCATAAATATTGACATCAGAAGCTTCATTTCTTGAATAATTATTAGATGTGAAATTACATGCAACATGCAAATGGTAAATAACTACTTTACATATTACAGTGTTACAAATAAGTTTATATCCCAGGAACGATAAACAGATGAAAACCATTCTTTAATTACAGTTAATTATCTTACAACAATCCTTTGTTAATCATTGTATAATGAATGTCAGGCCAAAAAATAATTTATAACACAAAACAGTATAAAGACGATTTTCCTAAACAATGGTGATTTATTATTTTTTTTGAATGAATGTTCAAGGCCCATTTGTAAAGTCAGACAGTCGTGGTATTATGAACATCTCTAACAGTGCAAATGGTAAATATTTATCTACTGGTAACATCATTTTGTTTTGATATTTAATGGATATCTTATTTATAGAATGCCACGTAAAAGGTTGTTTACTAATAAAACAATTAACTGCTTGTGTTAACATGCTTCCTGGCGACACACTTTACTCGTAAAAACATACCTTCTGTAAATGAGGTCCGATGTTCTATTTTTATTTAAAAAACTTATCGATGAAATAAATCAGTTAATTAATGTTTGTTACCGGACCCACTACGGCAATAGTTTTCAACCGATCCCATATATTTCTGTAGGGTGGGTGTCATTAACAAACCAGATAAATAATTTCATTATATACTCTTAAAATTGACCTGACACAAAAACGACTATCGCTCCGCCCACTGGCTACGTGACGCTGTAAATACAATATAATACAATGTAGTGTTTATATAGAGACGGTCCGCTTGTCTAAGGAAAATGACATTATCGATCGCTAATTGGATTATTGACTTCTTTTATTGACAGCCCGCGTTTGGTCAGTTATTTGACTATTGTTAACAACGTTTCATTTCTTTGTTTTAAAGGCTGAATATAACATGGCAAGACATTTGTTTCGCATAAAATGTTATTATGCATGCGGACATCTCAATAACAGACCAGTGACCTTTGCATTAGTTTTTTCATGGCAAGGACTCCGTGCTGTCAATGTTAAAGAGACTGGTAAGTTACTTGTGTTTTCTCTATACGTAGTATATTTGCGCTGTATAAATAAAGGTGTAAGCCTACCATTGATATTTGTCTTTTATTCTATAGTAACCCAAAATAAGTTTGCATGCTTGTCATTCATAGCAAACCCAAAAGAAGGAAGTGAAACTTACATTTTATTGCTTGTCAACCTCTCCATTACCAAACTATGATGAGAAAAGTAGGGAGTCATGTAGTATATAAGATTTTTTATTCTGTCAAGTGAGAACACCGTTGAAAAAACGAAAATATTCTTCAGAAATATTGTATTCTCACCATCTCAATTTTTCTTTCTTTCTAAATTAACAATTCAAATATAACAATGCTTATGAACTGTTCCAAATAGGAAATGCATGTGAAAATGCATTTATAGAGAAAAAGAAATAAGGATAAATTATGACAGCCATTATGCGACCACTCCACGGAAGCACTTCCTATTTTGCAATGGTGGTACTATGCCTGAACGTCATTATCCATGGAACAATTAGCATAACAATGCCATTTTTATTAGCAATAGTCATCATAATGTTCATTAAAACATTTAATAGTTATTTTAAATTGTCTTGAAAGATAAATGTATTGCAGAACCAAGTCTGCTATTCTTATTTCTCGAACGCCTTCTGTGATTCCTTGAAATTATTTAATCTGATATTATATTAAACAGGAAAACGTTTAAAACTAAAATATTAATTACTCTTTGACACAAACACAATTATAATATTTTATATTTTCAAAATAAAATTAATGTTAGATGGATTTAACTTACAAAAAAATGAAAAAGGCGAAATAATATTACATTCAATTAACTGTTGATACTAGTAAGTACATAATGAGTGCCATGGAGTTTATTCAACACAATATTTATCTTATATGTTGTAAATTAGAACATACATTTAATTTATATCAACGCTCAAAAATAATGCTTAATCACATCTCCATATACATGTGATGGCGCTATATATACATACATTCATGATAACGTGGACGGAGGGGGTAATTAAATTACACTCTGAAATGTTAAACAATTTTGTCAATGGGTGCTTTATTCAATATATCTAGGCCATTAATCGTTAGGAATGATATATTTGTATCTGTGGATATAATGGAATAAATGCTTTCTTTAGTCAGTGTATACAAATAATTATTTTCAGAAAAAAAACAGTGAAATAAATGTGTTTTAATGATCAATTGTATTGTCTTGAAAATTTAAATTGCTGTTTCAAACTTACCCTTTTTCTTCCTTATTGATGGTTTACTCATTTCTTTAAAAAAATAAAATTAAGAACTACTAATAACGTTTCAATTTATATGACTTCATACTGATGACGAACTCATATTGGACACTTGAAATATATAGCTTCAGTGACAAGACATCTAGAACTCCATGTGGCGAATAAACCGTAGTCTTCAAAGTAAACGTCGCCAATTCCCAACATTTTTTTAAATAATCGACATATTTGAAGCGTTTCAAAATTGAAAGATTTGTGTATTTTAAGCTAATGTCTCTTCTTATTTTTTGCTGGATTAAAATCTGCCGTTGTATGGCAACGACACACGATATATAGTTTGACTTTATAGCGCGCTATTTTGAGAATGGCATGCCATTACTAAACACAACTACACACGGTATATAGTTTGATTTTATAGCGCGCTATTTTAAGAATGGCATGCCATTACCAAATACAACGGCACACGGTATATTGTTTAATTTTATAGCGCGCTATTGCGAGAATGACATGACATTACCAAATAAAACGGCACACGGTATATAGTTTGACTTTATAGCGCGCTATTGTGAGAATGGCATGACATTACCAACTACAACGGCACACCATGTGGGACTATTTCAGACATCCCACTGGCTTATCGAGAGAAGTTACCCCCCTTGATATCGGCGGTTTTTACTTCTTACCTGGCTAACCCGTCATATTTGGTTTACATAGAAACATATAGGAGAAATTTAATTTTATCGTTATAACATTTTCATTATTAAATTGCCAACCTATTACAACGTCTAGCCATTAAGTTAAAAATATAAACTTTATCATGATAAAATAAAAATTAAAATAAGTTTACGCTTTCTTGCTTCCTATTTTTGATTTTATAACAGCATATATGCACGTTTTCGGCAACTTTTAATGTATATAAACCTTAGTTGTGATTTTTTGCCAACCTATTACAACGTATACGTTCATTGCAAATAAAATTCTCTTTACGATGATATTTTGATATAGAAAATATGATAATTGCATCTTGCTTCCATTTTGATTTGAAAATGAGACAAAATGTAATTCTGATTTATTTTCTGTATGTTCAATAGAGCGTACTATTGAACCCAATACAGCATATTACAGTTCCCAATTAAATACAGCATGTATGTCGCTATATCAGCCGGCAGATGTTGGTCAGTACCGACATGTTTATATACACATGGGGATATTGCAAGTTATGTGTAGTATAAAGTGTTGTTTTTATTTATGTAGTTTACTTATATTCTAAAGAATAGATTAATATTAATTTCATATTTTAACTAAAGAACCTTCAAAAAACTTCCAATTCAAGTTCATTTCTTTTGTAAACCAAAACATTATTTAATGGTGTATTTCTTTCGCACAAATATATGTTTTAATGTCTTTGTTATGAAATAATTCAGTGGACATAGAAAGAAAATCAATAAAGATCAAAACCAGTGACTAAATAACAACAATACTTTACGCGAGGCATATTAATTGAACAAAGAGATTTGATAATGTAATTGGTTGATAAGTATGTTAATACAGCATAATTAGCATATCATTGTATTGAATTACTCAATTTAATGATCTTTTTAAGATAATTTTAAAAATGCGCAATAGCGCTCTTTTTCTTCTTCAGATTTTAATTCAAAACTTGGTTGATTGCAGCTTTTAGTATAAAGGTTAGCAATATTTTACAAAGAACTTTATCGTGTAAAATAATTGTGCTTTACATTGATATGCATAAAGAATGAATGAATCAATCAATCAATCTTATAATTCTTTTAGAATGGCTTTGTACAAGTTTAAACGTTCATATAGCTGTTTTGTTATATGACGTGTATATAGCTTAGACAAAAATAAAGATAATAACTATGCAATGAATGATGTTTTGCGGAAGTTCGTTATGATAAACCAATATAAAATGTTTATAAATATTACAGCATATTGAAATTAAACGTTTATCTAAGATCAGTAAAGTAATATGTAAATCTGATAATCCTTGTACAAAAAAAACAACAGAGAACCCCCGCCCCGCGCCTGTCTGTATTTCAAATCTCAAACAATGGAATAAGCCAGCGTTTTTTTATGACCTTAATTACCGACTACCCCTGCCCGGAGGCAAAACTTGTAATTTTATTGGGGGGTTATAATATAATTTGTAAGGATGTAGTTGAGTAATTATATTTCAACACAAGTTTGGCATCACACATTTTTTTTAAAATTAGCTATTTGGTTTAACATAGATATTCAGATAAATTGATAACAAATTCAATAATAGATAATAGAACGGGAGGAAAAATGTTAGCGGTTTTCAAATGAATGTATTTCTCAATTATGCGATGACTTTATTAATTAAATGCTTTGGTAATAATTCTTTAAACAACTTAATACTTTTCTTAACATACCGACAGTTTTAAGTTTGTTTGTTTTTTTTTAAAAAAAAGATCCTCTCGTATATTGAGGTGGTATGCAAACATTTTAATCTGTTGTAACATTATAATCAATAAGATATTATAACACGAGGTTCCTAAAAGAAGTTGTTAAAAAAGAATTATGGTCAAAAACCGTTTTAGGCTTTATTAAAAACGCTAATATACAGATGTCCGTTTCAAACAAAATTTTATATAATTATATAACTGTAATAATTTTCTTTTAGAAACAACAACATCAAGTTTAAAATATCATTTGAATATCAGTGCACTTGTCCAGTTAACTCAGAAAGAAATGAGTCTGACTATCAACCCTCGGGTCGTGAATTCGAATCCCCACCCGGCACTATTCTCTGTGAATAGTGGTGCGCTTAGTCCAGTGATAAAGCACCGAACCCATGATCGAAGGGTCGTGGATTCGATCTTCTGCTACGGCTATGTGTGGTGTCCTTGAGCAAGACACCTTTTCCGCATATACTTAGTACTGGTCATACCCATGAAGACTTCGAGTGTGATTTGCCTAAGTTGTAAGAACTTGTTTCACAATTGAAGAAAAATAAATTAATTTTAAAAAATAAAGACATTATGTCTCATTGTCAATCTGTTTCTCTTATAAGTTTATATAATCAATTAACCGTAATTTTTTTATTTATTTATAGTAACACAAAATAATCAATCTTTATCTATAATAAAATAAACTATATCAAAGTTTATCATAATTTGTAAAAAAAATCAGTAAAATCATTAATCTATGTTATATTTTTACACATTAAACTTTATCAAATGATTTTAGCGTTTAAGTAAAATTCAATAATTTCTTTTTTATAGTACACATAAAAATCACCAAAACGCCCTTATCAAAACAAGGGCATATATAAGACCTTGTCAAATTGTACCCGAGGGCATATATAACACGTCACGCATACTTAGTTTTAGTGTCAGAACGGAACGACACCTGTATGTTTTATCGCGGTCTAAGGGAAGTAATTGGATTCATCTACACTATCATCAAACTGCACAGGGGCAGTTATCGGATAACTCTTGAGAAATGTCTGAAATAGTCCAGTATGCGGTATATAGTTTGATTTTATAGCGCGCTATTGTGAGAATGGTATGACATTACCAAATACAACGGCACACGGTATAAGCTTGACTTTATAGCGCGCTGTTGCGAGAATGGCATGACATTACCAAATACAACGGCACACGGTATATAGTTTGACTTTATAGCGCGCTATTGCGAGAATGGCATGACATTACCAAATACAACGGCACACGGTATATAGTTTGACTTTATAGCGCGCTAGTGCAAGAATGGCATGACGTTACCATATAAAACGGCACACGGTATATTGTTTGACTTTATAGCGCGCTATTGCGAGAATGGCATGACATTACCAAATACAACGGCACACGGTATATAGTTTGACTTTATAGCGCGCTATTGCGAGAATGGCATGACATTACCAAATACAACGGCACACGGTATATAGTTTGACTTTACAGCGCGCTATTGTGAGAATGGCATGACATTACCTAATACAACGGCACACGGTATATAGTTTGACTTTATAGCGGCCTATTGTGAGAATAGCATGACATTACCAAAATACAATGACACACAGTATATAGTTTGACTTTATTGAGCACTATTGTGAGAATGGCATGACATTACCAAATACAAAGGCACACGGTATATAGTTTGACTTTATAGCGTGCTTTTGTGAGAATGGCATGACATTACCAAATACAACGGCACACAGTATATAATTTGATTTTATAGCTCACTTTTGTGAGAATGGCATGACATTACCAAATACAATGGCACACGGTATATAGTTTGACTTTATAGCGCGCTATTGTGAGAATCGCATGGCATTACCAAATACAACGGCACACGGTATATAGCTGTCTTTATAGCGTGCTATTGTGAGAATGGCATGACATTACCAAATACAACGGCACACGGTATATAGTTTGACTTTATAGCGCGCTATTGTTAGAATCGCATGACATTATCAAATACAATGGCACACGGTATATAGTTTGACTTTATAGCGCACTATTGTGAAAATGGCATGACATTACCAAATACAACAGCGCGCTATTGTAAGAATGGCATGACATAACCAAATACAATGGCACACGGTATATAGTTTGACTTCATAGCGCGCTATTGTGAGAATGCCATGACATTACCAAATACAACGGCACACGGTATATAGTTTGACTTTATAGTGCGCTATTGTGAGAATGGCATGACATTGCCAAATACAACGGCACACGGTATATAGTTTGACTTTATTGCACGCTATTGTGAGAATGGCATAACATAGCCAAATACAACGGCGCACGGTATATAGTTTGACTTTATAGCGCGCTATTGTGAGAATGGCATAACATAGCCAAATACAACGGCACACGGTATATAGTTTGTCTTTATAGCGCGCTATTGTGAGAATGGCATGACATAGCCAAATACAATGGCACACGGTATATAGTTTGACTTTATAGCGCGCTATTGTGAGAATGGCTTGACATTGCCAAATACAAAGGCACACGGTATATAGTTTGACTTTATAGCGCGCTATTGTGATAATGGCATGACATTGCCAAATACAATGGCACACGGTATATAGTTTGACTTTATAGCGCACTATTGTGAGAATGGCATGACATAGCCAAATACAACGGCACACAGTATATAGTTTGACTTTATAGCGCGCTATTGTGAGAATGGCATGACATAGCCAAATCCAACGGCACACGGTATATAGTTTGACTTTATAGCGCGCTATTTTGAGAATGGCATGACATAGCCAAATACAAGCATGTGATTAATATCCACAAGATCAATGTTTTACAGAGTATTTTTTCAAAAAATTCATTCACTAATTACACTAAAACAATGCATGTCACATGTACATATATACATATTTCATAAAAACAAATAATGATTTTTTTTTCATTCCTGTGAGTTATCTTTTAATAAATGTAGTATAATTTAAACAGTTGCATAATAAACTTTAATTGACAATTATGTAATTCCTTTCTAGATAGCATAATTAAAAAAATGCAAATAAATCAAGCCTAGTTTATTTGCAATTTCTTAAATATACTTTAATAGAACGAATCCTACAAATATTAAAACGAGGTTAATGTGAAGGTATATTGTATCCATTTGCTATACATGTATTTATATTTCAATAGAGCCGTTATATAAATATATCGCGATTAAACTTCTTGACCAGAGCTGCGTTTCACAAAATAACTTACGATAAAAATCGACGTTAGTCAAGTTTACAATTTCTCCTGTTTTTACTCAAATTTTGATCGACTTTTAAAATGATTGTATTTTCAGAAAATATATAACTTTCGGCATGATTTGAGCCACTTTGGCTTCATTTGGATTCAATTAAAAATATTATAAATAATTGTTGGTTTACGTTCACGACGGTTTTTTTCGTACGTTTTTTGTGAAATGCACCCCTGCTGATGTGTATGTTTTCCCAACAAATTCAATGCAAAAATGAGTTTGACTTTAAAAACCAATAAATCTACTAAAATACAAATCGTAATGATGGTAGCTTATATATAGTTAAGTTTGAAGAAAAACAAAAACACAAACAATCAGTACACTATACAGTTACAATTTTTTAGTTCCGATAACATTTGTTTTAAAGATACTGTCTAAATTAATGTAAATGTTGCATATAACTTTAGATCTGGCGGAGACCGTAAACAAGTATTGCATGTATAGTATTGGACCGAGGATCGGGGCTCGTGGGGTCGATCCCAAAGCACAGCACAGTTGTGTGTTGTGTCCTCGAGCAAGACATTATATCCATATCTTAGCACTGGTTCTACCCAGGAAGATTTCGAGCGTGATTTGTTAAAATAACTCAATCGATGAAAAATTATTAAGTTTTTAAAAAATATAGATCAAGTTAAGATGAATCAATGTTTTTTAATAAATGCACAACGAATATTTCTAGACAAAAGTCAACGCAAAACAGACGACGGGACACCGTTTGAAAAGGAAAAAATCGAAGATACGTCACCAGAAAAAACACATGAAGGTGTTAATACGGAAATGATAGATGGCGCAACTGCTGGTTCAGGTAACTTTAAACAAATTAAATAACTATGGAAAACAAATTTAATTTTCTAGTTTATTCTAATGAATTTTTAATTTCATGTTATTTTAATTCCGTCAAATGAATATCATATACAATTATAAAATGATGATACTTTTTCAATCAGAAGCTTTATAGTATTAATTATCAATTAATAGACAATGGTCAACGCAAAACATTCGATGAGCCGTCTTGTAAAGAAGAGGTCGCGAACAGTAAACAGCAGGAACAAATATATGAAAAACAGATAGAAGATTCAACTGATGCACCAGGTATCTTCAAAATATAAAAATTGCACGAATCAAACGATTAATGAATAAATATTTTCTTTCAGAGTTTTAAGTTTTTTTTTTAAATTATACAAATACCCTATATGACAATAAACGTTTGCAGAACAAAACACTATTATAATTGTTAGTTAAACTATATTATATGAAATCAAACACTTTCTGAAATAAACCCGATGAAGTTTGATCTCACAATCAATACATTAAGTGCATAATGTAATGGTCATGGTTATCATATGGGATATTTTGATGCTGTTGCTAACACTTTCGATTTAAGTTTTTTCTAGTAATGCCTGTTGCAACTGTTATTTTACAAATAACATGTTTAGAACCATATACCTTCTTTTAGAACCATATACCTTCTTTTAGAACCATACCTTCTTTTAGAACCATATACCTTCTTTTAGAACCATATACCTTCTTTTGAACCATATATCTTCTTGTTCAGTCGGTAAAGCGTCTGGCTGATAAATGACGGGTTGTGAATTCTAATCACTGCCCCGCCACAGTATTTGTGACGATTGGTCATGAACTTTGATCTACAGTAATAAATATCCCATCTCTGAATATGTGGGGAAGAAGTCAATGGTTAAGGCGTATCAAATACTTATTAACTACCTAGCGGATTCCTGAAAAAATATCAAAAGAAATCTTGTTTTTGTTGAGAAATGGACATGTTTTTGTTTTACATTGTTAAAGATTTCCATACCCATAAAACTGCAACAAAAGAAACGTTTTCCTAAAAAAAATAAAACTTCAAATTAAGATGTTAAATGTATACACATTATATACGATAATAAACCGAAAAACGCAATACAAAGTTGTCATCGGGACTGAAGTCGTTCATACTACATTTGTTTCTAATAAAATTGCTTGAACAGAGCTGTTGAAAAGACTTTGAATGGAAACAAATCTTTAGTTTATTTCGTAAAGTATTGTAAATATAATAATGTTTTTATTTAAGATCTGTATATAACTGCAATGTATAACATTAATATCCTTTTACATTTATAATATAAATAAACAGACGAAAGACAATGTAAAGCAGACGAATACGCATCTTGTGAAGAAAATTCGGCCAACAAGAGACCATTGTTGGATCAACCACATAACAAAGTGAATACAAAACTGTTACACGAAGCTACAGGTGAATCAGGTAACTTAAACAAAAGATGAATAAAACCATGTTTGATATTGTTTCTGAAAACCTCGAAAACATATAACATTTTGTCATAGTCTATTTTCAATGGTTTTGTTTTTGGCCCGTCTTCTAAGTATTATAGCATATATGATTACCAGCTCCTATGGAACTATATTTTGACTTCCCTTTATCTGGCAGTTCGTACGCATCTGTGATGATATAAACGAACACGTCATGTGATTGTTTTTTAACATAATTTTAATCAAAGTAGGAAAATGTAGAGATGTATTTTTTTTACGAACAAGCACTTCAGGAACAACATTTTTAACAAATTCCTGTTTACAGTTGTGTATGAATTTTGTCGTTCGGCATTAACATTTTATAAGTTAGGTGTCCGGTAAAATATACGTCGTCTGCAACCTAAAATGTCAGTGTGAAAGTGTTATAAGAATGGACATTAAGATCAACTGTCCATTTAAGTATATGTTATCGGAAATAATTAGTATTCAAATTGTGTATAATGTTATTCAGCATATGTTAAACATCTAAATACTATACTTAATAAATTTATAATTGAATTAAAGAAAAACTTATAATTATTCATTTTGTAACAATGATTCATTTGCTTTCAGACAACAGAAACTCAGTTGATCGAACTGCGATTGTTAAAACCGATCCGCATCACCATGACGTAATATATGACGTAACTTCCTATTCAACGAAACCTGCAAATGTACAGTTTGCAGTAGAAAATGTTACCCCCGACTCACAGAACACGACAAATACACAGTTTGCAGTAGACTCTCCCGAAGACAACTTTCCACTCAAAGACAAATATGAATGTCGCCTTGCTTGTTTTACATGTTTGCAGATGATAAGAGAAAGCTGTACAGAATATCATATCGTACAAAGCAAACACACTTGCAAAAAAGATGTTCTAGTGACCAGGGAAAGGAAAGTAAAGAAGGCGAATTGGATGAAGATTCGTTTTCGAGATTACATGTCATTCAAACAAAAAAGAACATGTTCTTTTGCGATGTGTACAAACGTAGAAAAAGGGAAACATTGTAGAAAGGACTCTAAGTGTATGTTTCCTCATCACAAAGCTGAACAGGAACTATGGACGATTGATATGAAAGGAGAGTTCAACATTGAAGATTTTGTAAGGCGATGGAATGCTCATGTAATCGGTAAGTGATAATTCAAGAAAATAATTAAATTTAAACATACAATGTATTTTATTGTCGTAATGATTACAATAGGGTCGATACACAAGCTTTTGACAACAGTATGTGTCTTCCGACTCCAGCAATTAGTGTCTGTTTTTGTGGTCAATATAAGTAATGTATAATTTTTTATGTTTTGCTTGAGTATCCGTTCGATATTTTTATATTGGGTAATAAAGTTGAACACCTATTTTAAATAAAACCAAATCATAAAGAGCAAATAGTAATGGTTAATGGCATACAGTCTTTTCTGCTTACTATCTTATAGGAAATATGATATGATATATTTCCGAAGAACATATGTATATTTGATATGTTATTATTTGATATTATTCCAAGACGAGAGAAAGCAGTATTTAAGTGTATAGTGTGCCAATTTGTTGTTGTTTAATTTTACAGATAAAAGACGAACAAAAGCAGCCGAAAGGGCAAAGAGAAACGAAAAGATAACAAGTGCAAAGGCAAAGACATGCTTTGTAAACAAAAGGAAAGACACGTTTGTAGTAAATTATGCAGGTACGGATGATATTATCATATTTACCACTCAGTGATACCTTACAACCAAATTATTGCATATATTAACTTGTAACCTTTAATGGAAAGAAGACACAAATTTGTTTTAAATGAGTAATTGGAAAGTTAAGGTCAACAAAGTTTATTATTGAAAATAACACTGGTTGATTATATCAAACGCTGCGTGTTGTTTTACTTTCATATACTAAATCATTGTACAAAAACCAGACGAATTTTATTTTTTCAAATTGTTATTGGAAACAGATACCTATCAATTAGCAAAATCAGGAAAAAATGAGATAATTTTAAGCATAGAATGTAATAATTAAATATTTATTTAATATTTAAACGTTATAAACGTTATTGTGGATGTATTTTATGTTATTGTGGTAAAAACGTTATTTTTTAAGACGAAAGGATAGAAGGGTAGGGATTAGTGGTATAAACCATAGCAAGTTTTTATAACATTAAAGTTTTGTTGGTGGAGGAAGATATGGGAATGCATGTAAGTAGATCCAACGCTCTTTAGCAAATAACTGGAAAACGTTGTAACATTGTGTATTTTGACCGAACTAGACTTGAACCTACGACCTCAGCGGTGATATATCAGTGGTCCTCTGGTAGCACCTTAATTCGTAAAAGCACCTTAAACTTGTATTACGTGACTACTGTGGACCGTAAAGAATATAAGGACTGTTTGACATGTTACAGATGGAGACGTTAAGCCACATGTTAAAGATGAAAGCTTCGAGAGCATTGCAACAGCAAATTGTCATGAAAAAGTAATATCAGAAACAGATAATGAAAGCCTTAAAACAGTACAACATAACTGGAAATCAAGAGCAGACAATCGAGGTCTCGTAACAATACCAGGTGATTTGACCACAAGAGCAGACATTGAGAGTTTTGAAACAGTACCAGATGATTGGGTAACAAGAGCAGACAATGAAAGCCTCCAAACAGTGCCAGATACAATGGCAGACAATTACTGGAAATCTAGAACAGACAGTGAAAGCATTGAATCAGTACCAGATGATTGGATAACAAGAGCAGACAATAAAAACATTCAATCATTGCCAGGTGAGTGGAAAACAAAAGCGGAAAACTATAAACAATGTTTGATAAGTAAATATAGAAACGTTTGTTCGTTTGAGTTCCTGTCGAATCTATTTCCATCTGGCCTAAAATATCGAAAATTTGTACATTTTTACTATGAAATATTAACTTTCCTTTTAGCTTTTTATTTTTTAATAAAGTCCCGCTGAACCGCAGAATCTCGTTTGTAGAGCACCACCACATCCCGCACACCTAGCAATACGAGTTTTTCGGACGATTTACACCATTTTCTCCTTATAAAATAGTCAATGTCAATTGAAAAAAAAAATGTTTTCAATAATATAATTGAATAACTTATTTTATTTCCTGTAGTAAGATTGTAACTTTAATACAGAAAAAACGCAATTTATTGTTACCTTTGGACCTTATCATTACGCCAGGGTTAATTCAGTGTTATTATCAATGCCGGTGTAATTATTAGATGTAATGGTAACACAAATTGTATTTTATCTGCATGAAAGTTATGATCTTATCAAAGGAAATAAAACCTCGATTTGATTAAATTGATTATAGTTGATTTGTTTTAAGATCAAGGCATAGCAACTTCACATGTTAAAGATGAAAGAGTTGAGAGCATTGCAACAGTAAAGGAAAAAGTGATATCAGAAACAAATGATGAAAGCCTTAAAACAGTACAACATAACTGGAAATCAAGAGCAGACAATCGAAGTCTCGTAACAATACCAGGTGATTTGACCACAAGAGCAGACATTGAAAGTCCTGAAACAGTACCAGATGATTGGGTAACAAGAGCAGACAATGAAAGCCTCCAAACAGTGCCAGAAACAATGGCAGACAATGACTTGAAATCTCGAACAGACAGTGAAAGCATTGAATCAGTACCAGATGATTGGATAACAAGAGCAGACATTCAAAACATTCAATCATTGTCAGGTGAGTGGAAAACAAAAGCAGAAACTTATAAAAAAATTTAATAAGTAAATATAGACACGTTTGTCCATTTAAGGTAGTTCGATTTTTATTATATGTTTCACATCTGGCGTGAAATATCGAAAGTATGTACACTTATACTATGAAGTTTCAGTTTTCATTTTAGCTTTTTTTTATCATAGTCCCGCAGAATCTCGTTAACCGATATATATATTACCCTTGATTTATGTTTGCAGATAAGTACGTCAACATCTTATATCAATATAGCATTTAACTTAGATATCTCTTGGTCTAATTACTTTTGATATACTAAATTTTGTATTAGATAAGAAGCTGTCATTTAATTCCTGATCAGTTTACAATCAAGAATGCATGTAGTTTAAGAAATAAGATAAATATGTATTTCAATACAAATGGAAACTTCAGGTTATTTATAAATTCTGTTAATTTCAAAATTATTGTTTTAAGTTGTTTCCTGTATGTACTTGTACAAACCATTTCCTGCACTACATGTTTGTATTATGTCAAAATTAAAGTTTGTATAACTGACTATTGAAACTTTATAAACATATGTGCTCTCCTGCTTATATGAACGCCGCCAATGCGCCCAAGAGGTCACATATTAGTCTTATTTTACCGTTGCTATTTTCAGATGATGCTGAGGATTCAACTATATATGCTAGCGTTGAAACAATGTCGGTACAAACTAGTCTTCTACAGGTGTCATCGGACATGTCTTCCACTGCAATATTAACAAGTGTATGCACCGTTGGTGCTTGTTCACAAACACATGAAAACGTCTCCAAGAAAGCATTTCCACTGAAACATAAATTTGACTTCAGAATTGTGTGTAGCTGTTGCGTTCAGAAGATCGGGGAAGGTATAAAAGGTTATCAAATTAAACTTAAAGTAGACCATAACTGTAGCAGGGACATTTTAATCACAAAGGATACACATTCTACGGATACATGTTGGTTGAGAATTCGCGACTACCCTGAATCCAAACTTTCTAAAGAAAAGCCGTTAAAGGAGTGCGCACATTTTGTGAAAGGGAAGCCGTGTAAACACGGACCAGTGAAGTGTGTGTTTTATCATCACCAAGCAGAGAAAGAACTTTGGTTGATGGAACAGGATGGCAAATTTTGTATACAGGAATTTATACTGCAACAGAAGAGTAAGTAGTTAATAGGGTTAGAATTAAACTAGTTATGTGTTAGGTTAATGATATCATTTCAGAACATCACCGGTTTTCTGTTTGTTAAATACTAAATGTATGCATAAGTATTAATTCAAAGATTATGGAAATGCATTGGATATGTTGTAGATCTTTAAAGATACATTACTCTAAAACTTAATTGAAATTCTATGTTTATATATTAAATAGTAAAGTCATTAATGAAATAATATCACTGAAGATTATCAACAATGGTAAAAGGTCAACATAACTAGTTTTTATTAAAATATAACACATTTGTGTAAAGGTTTAAAGTCTACATAATAATAATTTCTATGTTTATAGAAAAATATCTATACCGTACAATTCTGTATAAAGTACTTCAAGTTAAAAACCTTTTGATCAAGATTAAGTTGGAGCAAACATATGAAAATGAATCTGAGTAAACATTTCTTCTACAGGCAACAGGTCAATTTCTCGCTGAACGATTTTTGAACACCAAACTAGAATTAACTTCATGATCTCAACGATTAAATGAAAGTCACTGGACATTTTACAGTTGAATTAGCTAAAACATATGAAACAGAGATGTTTACATGTGTATATACAGTACAATATGCAAACAAAATGTTTCAAAACGAAATAAGAAAATTAAAGTTTCTTAAAAAAAATGTATTACTCGTTACAGTTTCATGTTAGTATAATGTTTAAAGAATTACATTTCTTTTATTTGCAGATAAAATGATGACCACTTCACATATGAGAGATGAAAGTTTTATGAACATTGAGTCAACACGAGAGAACTTAACAACAATGTCAGATAAGAAAAACTTTGAAACAAATCCAGATGATTTGGTAATGAGGGTAGACAAAGAATACACTGGAACACTTTCCGTTAATCTTTTTTCAAACGCAAAAACAGAAAACGAACGTATTACAGGTAAAATAAAGTAAACGCGTGTGTTCATTTGCACAAACACACAAAAAAAATGAGCTCAAATTTACATATGAAGGTTTTTTTAATTTATAACTAACTGATCTGACCTTTTAGGTCAATTTTTGATACAAACAGGCCAAAGAAGCTTTAATGTGAGTAATATTTGTGCCTTTGAACCATCAATACATGAAATATGGACTCGTTTATGGTAACAAAACCTCTCCATATTCATTCAGCAAACAATACGTGTGGTTCCGGGCAAAATAGTATCACTGTTGGTTTCTGTTGAGGGGTTGTGACCATCCGAATGGTTACCATGATCATTTTATAACATTTATCATGTTCAGTATTGTGATTAAATTACAAACCCTGTGTGTTGATAGCGTACCAAGTGAGTGAGGTAAAGAATACGGCCATTGTAGCTCATGCATGTCGTTAGAGACGACAATCTGAGTACTTTCATGTAATTTGCTTAAACTCTTAATTTTTGTAGGTATTGTGGTTCTATGTTTATTCTGCATATCCATTTGTTGATATTTCAATCTCTAAGTTAATTAAAAATTTTTTGGAAAATGGAAGAGAACCTGGAATCTGCTTTCCTATTGGGGTCATATAATATACAATGTGTTAAGATACCGTATAATAACGATTTATTCATTCAATCATTCAGCACATTAGCTGTATAATTAGAAAAAAAGTGATAATGTCAGATGTTAAACAAAATCAGTTTGGCTCAAAGTTAGAAGTACAGTGTTTATTTTGACATTAAATATTATTCAGTAGTGGTAGTGTATACACCTGCACAAAACACCTTGTCTGTCTGTAAAGCATATTTAAATCAAGTTACCGAAATGATAACTGTCGTAGAAATATATAATTACACGTCAGCATATTTAATTTAAATTCGTAATTGAGCATAAGGGCTTTAAATGAAATGTGATGCTTGTATTTCTTCAGTAACTCTTAGGTGATTTTTTTTTATTTATAATAAAAATATAATCGTTTTTGACCTCAGATGGCGCTGAGTCGACCACCCAATTCATCAGCAATGACCCACTGCCGGAACCAACTTTTCATCTCAAAGCTTCATTGGACCAGTTTTCACATACGCCTAGAAATGACTCCGAGACAGCATTTCCACTGAAACACAAATTTGATTTCAAAATTGCGTGTAGCAGCTGCGTTCAGAAGATCGGGGAAGGTATAAAAGGTTATCAAATTAAACAAACAGTAAACCATAACTGTGGCAGGGACATTTTAATCACAAAGGATACACATTCTACGGATACATGTTGGTTGAGAATTCGCGACTACCCTGAATCCAATCTTTCTAAAGAAAAGCCGTTAAAGGAGTGCGCACATTTTGTGAAAGGGAAGCCGTGTAAACACGGACCAGAGAAGTGTGTGTTTTATCATCACCAAGCAGAGAAGGAACTTTGGTTGATGGAACAGGATGACAAATTTAGTATACAGGAATTTATACTGCAGCAGAAGAGTAAGTAGTTAATAGGGTTAGAGTTAAACCAGTTATATGTTAGGTTAATGATATCATTTCAGAACACCACCGATATTCTGTTTGTTAAATATTAAAAGTATGCATAAGTATTAATTCAAAGATTATGAAAATGCATTGGATATGTTGTTGATCTTTATAAATACATTGCTCTAAAACCTAATTGAAATTCTATGTTTAATATATTAAATAGTAAAGTCAAAATGTTCTTCTACAGGCAACAGGTCTATTTTCTTGCTTTACGTTTTTGTCTCATAATCTCAAGGATAAAATAAAAGCCACTGGATTTAACGGATATGAACAGAGATGTTTACATATGTTCATACCGTACAACATGTGAACAAAATGTTTAAGAATGAAATATGAAAATTAAAGTTAAGATAACTTGAATGTTAAGGTACATTGAATTCCTGAATTGAAAGTGAAGGTTATGTTGCAGGAAGAAACAGGTCACAATTTGTCTTTAAACTTTGCGTTAAAGTTGTGGCTCAAGATGTGATTTATTGTGCATGTGCATGCCTACTGTTGTGTGAATTGAACTAGATACGATGTTTTATGCTTATACTTAAATGAAAATCGACGCTACATGTATATCCTAAAACCATTGTAAAAACGAGAAATTGGGCTTATACTTTTACGTTAACGTTTACTAGGTGCATGTTGGTTATAACGTAACTTTTAGTTTTGATTGATGATACGTATTGTTATGTTAATTTTGTGACATTAAATTTTGGTGTTAATAATGTAATATATGCTATACCAGTCTTTATATATATAATCAGTATGTCAAATCGTAACCTCATGTCGTCATATTAGTTCCTCACTACACAGTTTCTCCCCGTTTTTGTCACGGTAGCAAGGTATTTGGGTTGCGATTTCTTACTGCAGATGGGTAAAGCAAACGCTGGAATAGCATATATTGTAATAAGCTTCCACTGGTGTTAAAAAGGTGTTTTTATATGCTTTTAACAGATGGATGTATTTATGAGCATTTGAGCTGACCATTCTACCAGTTATTGTTTTTTTTCCTGTGCGGATAATTTCCTGCTATAAAAAGATTCTATTTAGGATTTTTGCTTTTACCGTGAAAATAATAGGCGTTTTTTTTATATAGAACAAATAACAAAATACTGTGAAGTCAGACCTAAACTTATTACTCTAAAATATAACGTTGTATCATAACATTATGTTAGGTGATGTCATAACACTTTTATTTAAAACAATGTTAAGAAAAATTAAAGTTGCAATGCATTGGAAGTTTAGTTTGTTTTTCCTTTTTTATTTAGTCGATGCTTATTATTATAGTCTTATCTTAATTTTCAACCAATTACTGACTGTGTTTTCTAATAATGTTTATAGAACATTTCACGAATTGAGTTCAGTATCTTATTAACTCTGGAACCCAAAACTGATTTTTTATGTATTGATATAAACTGTGCTTATTGTATCCAGTTCGATAAATTTTGGTGTGTATCAAAATACTTTTTAGCTTATAAAGATACAAGCGATTACAAAACAACAAGCATAGAAACTACGGATGAAAATGAAAACACACACATCACAGCGGAGGCAGGTAAAATACAAATACCAAATTATAATAGTAGACTTGTCCATAAAGTAGTTGTCTATCCAAGAACCTGATATCTACCGAATTAGGTCTATTAACCCCTATTGAAAAAGCAGGGAATTCTATGTCTGTCCCACAATTGTCATAGCAGGTGAATCCTAATTACACTGTAACGAAAATGACCAATCAAAGTGCTCAAATGTGGCTTTCCCAACATTTCCATTTAACGGACCAAATCGCTAGTAGTGTACTTTGTCTTAGTTTGATATCACTCACATTATACCACATGTATTTTATAGTATCAAGCGTTTGCTTTTATCAACTTCATTGTTTATGAACAAAGACATATACTTATAGGTTATATTCCTTCAAGATGTCTGTTCTAACGGCATGGTCATTTTATATTAATATTACAGTTGTGACATCTACTGATGAGAAAGATAAGACGGTATCACATAACATATTGGAATATGTCAAAACAGAAGACGTTTCTCAAGGACCTATTGAGTTTAGTAAGTGCATATTATTTACTTATCTGGAGTAATTTAACATACAAATCCGTACCTTCACATGTTTATCATTATCTTATTTAGCTCGATTGCCAAGAAAGCTCAAAGCATATATGCACCCCTCTTGAGTCCGCTTACTGAGTAGAACCAGAACTGAGTGTTGTTATATGGGGCGTTGGGTCGATGTACTGATCGAGCCCGCAACTACTGGCGTGAGCGACTAATACTCTATCCACTAAACTACCGCCGCGCTTTGATATTAATACCTATATATATATAATTAGTATAAAGAACCACAGAATCATTAGGAAAAAAAACACAAGAATAACACAAATAATAACATTAAATACGTATCATTTATTTTCTTGGCCCGATTAGCTCAGTCTGTAAGGCGTCTGACTATCAATCCAGGGAGTGAGTTCGAATCCCTGTCCGACCACAGTCTCTGTGATGATTGATATTCGTCTCTCATCTCTGATTCAAGTGGGAAAGTAATCCACTTGTGAAGTTGTTGTGCGCTGGAGTACTCGTTAACTTTTCAGGATCCTAGGGAAGAGTGGTTGTGTAAACTGATAGTCTGTTAGCCCTCGATGGCATTGAAATAACGCTAAACATTCAATCAATCAATTAATTATTTGCGACAAACGAGCAAATAAGGCAGACATTTATCTATAACTGAAATTTTATTTAATCAACTGAAATGAATTTTATTTAACCGGTCTCGTTTAAAAATCATGCCGACGGGGTTGGATTGTGTTGAGAAAGGTTTTAGATTACAAGTGGCAGGTTTGTTACAGATAATTCATAGGTGAAGGTTAATGTGTTGAACTGGTTTTTCCATTAATTGATTATGACCTTGCTGTTGCGACGGCTTCTTTGAATGTAACGTCTCGTTTTCGACATATATTTTCTTACTATGTTCCCAACTGACTGTTTAAAGACAGTGGTCACTCTGGTTATTTCTTCTGTAAGTTTATATTGTTCTTATATTGATTATATCATGTCTATATTGGTTTTACGATGTTCTTGTTTCATATGCATGTTTAGTATGTCATGCTTTCCTATTTGTGATGTCAGATACATTAGAATATAAGGTTTCTATTTAACAGTTGATGAAGACGATACGAGTTCCGCAGAGACTGGTGTAGGACTTAAACAAGAAACAGTACCAGATAGTTGGTTGGACCGTTGTTGACACGTCAGAAAAGTTATAAAATGGCAAATTTGCTGACACGACAAACATATTATATACAGTCAGAACAGTTTCGACCGGATACTATGGATTGTGTAGTATTAAAGGAAAACAAAAGACATCTATCGATGGTGATTTTCGACAATATGTTGTAGATATTGTTACTACTGGCATCATGTGTCTTACATAGTAACCATTATGTGATAAAATTCGTTGAAAACTGTAAATACCAGTACAATGTTTATTATTTTGCAAATGTTATGGTGAATCAGTTAATAGTAATAAGTTGCCATATCATAAATAAGGTACATGTATGTCGTATTTTACACAAATGATTCTGTTACGTTTTTGGTTTTAAACTTATTTTTTTTACAGTTACTATCCCCCAATCCTGGGATGCGTTTCACAAAAACACTTACGGCAAAAATCGTCGTAAAAGTAAACCAACAATTATTCATATTATTTTAAATATTCATCGAAATGAATCCAAAATTGCTAAAACCATGCAAAAAATGATATATTTTCCGGAAATACAATCATTTTAAATGTCGATCAAAATTTAAACAAACAACATGCAATTGTCAAATTGACGATTTTTATCGCAAGTTATTTTGTGAAACACAGCCCTGGACCACGCGTATCACATTCTGTATTTTTTAATGCTTCTCAGGTAAGCTTAATATGACAGCGTAATTTCGAACGACATTTCTGGAAATATTAAACTCAAAATTGATTAAGTTTACAAAACATTGATTTTGTTTCGTAGACATTATAAGTTCTTTGATATAAAATTTTGAAATTCCACATAAATCAAGACATTTGTAAATACATGTCCTGCTTGAAATTGCATAGTATATATCATCAGGAGTATTGTAACATGCAAAAAGATTTGGAATTGTTTTGTCTCATGTTATAATATTATGTAACTTGCT
This sequence comes from Panopea generosa, assembly GCA_029582155.1. Taxonomy (NCBI): domain Eukaryota; kingdom Metazoa; phylum Mollusca; class Bivalvia; order Adapedonta; family Hiatellidae; genus Panopea; species Panopea generosa. The sequence continues at coordinate 13,593,848 of CM055904.1, forward strand.
GATATGTTTTTTATTCTAATGAGGATCAGCGTTAGTCATTCTAGACCAATATTCATGAAGCATCTCAAGTCGAAGAATACACTTAACTTGGTATCAATTTAAGTTCTAACTGATATTAAAAACCTTTTTTTATAGGTTACTTACTTTATATTTTCACTGAACGATACGAAAACATCCTAATTTGTTTATACTTTAATGCGCCATAGAAATTGATGTGAACATTGGATAAAGTTTGTAATTAAGATTTAACACAGAAGCTTGAGGAGTACGGGCCCAGAGCGAAGACAACAATGGTTATTTTATATTATTGGAATTAAATGTCATATTTTAGAGAAACTATCTTTATTTTGTGTTAGTATGTTATTTGTAGAAGTAATTTCGATCAAATATTCATCATCATATTTTAACTTCCGATATAAGGAGCAGACTTTACGCTCATGAACTACTTTTCAACATGTAATAAACTTTTATATTTTGTAACTGTGAGTATAACATCGACATTTACTATGGATATGTTTAGACATTATATACAGGTAAATTAGTTTCTTTTATTAATTTAAAAGCGGTTTGTTTGGAACTTTAAAATAATTAGAAATAATTTGTTTTTAAATTTATCGTTTTATAAGAACAGAAAGTTATTCAAATGCAAAAGCAATCATTTGCCTGTGTTTGTCTAAGGATTGTTTTTGAGTACAAACATATATATCTTCTCTGTTTATTTTGAAATTTAATTTAGTTTTTAGTTACAAAATGCTCCATAAAATAAGGACCCAGCTTCTATTTCTCCAACCATTTCTTAAGTTATATTATTCAGTGTTTCCCCAAATTAGAATACTACTTAGATCGATGCTAGGAAGTGTGAGATATGTTGAAAATTTTATTACCCAAAATGAACGTATTTTTTACTTTGTGCCATTCAATCTATGCAATGGATCCTTTTATATTATTTCATACAGATATTTTATAATCCCATGAATTGAATAGTTTTTATTTTCTTGGTTATGTTACATTTATGTATATGCTGCAAAAGGGTATTTGATCATATAATATTTTATACTGATACTTTATCAGCCAATGTCTTGAATATTTGATTACGATTGAGAAGCTTTATATACAATGACCATAAGATGTCTTGTATGTAGTTCTTGAGGCTTTACACGAACAACTTATATCAACTATTAGGATTCAAAGATATACTGAACGTAACAGCTAACCTGCCACCTTTGACTATCGTATCAAACTGATTTGACTACCCATTTCAATGATTATTAAGGTACTCTAATTACTGTTGAATTTAATAATACTGGCTTGGCCATTGCTATCATTATTGTACTATATTACTGAAGTTCAAATTTCAACGATATTGCGTTGAATGTCAGGCAGAAATATAATCCAAAATGTTAGGTGGTGGGTTAACTTTTTTTGTGTAAAGTTAGTAATAGTTCAGTAATCTTAGAATTGTTTACTAGTACGACATTCATTTTTTGTTTTCATTTTGAAATTGAGTATGTATTTCGTTTGTAAAACATGCATACTGATGTATAGTGTTTAAGTATAGAACACATTTGGTTGGTCGCTTTAAACACACTATTCAGTTTTATGTGTGAAGTTTTTTTAAATAATGTTATATGTATAATGAGATGTTGTGGAAACATGCCAATTTGCGTTTTTATAAGGGGTCTCACTTACCAATTACCTCCTCTTGGTGACGGTAGCAACATTATTACACCCAATTTAGTGCTGTGTAAATCGGTTGGACCTTATTTCTGTTGAATATGCTTAAATGGTCATATTTCGTTGTACATATACATGTGAAAACATTGGAACAGTTGTATGAGTTCTGACAAGTTTGAATGACATTGGGTAGTGTTGGATGAAGATATAACAATTTAAAGATGTGTAGTGATAAACTACAACGAATGGGCAGACTTGTCAAAAATGAAGGGTGTCATCGAAATTGTGAAAAAGCAATCTTGTAAACCCCATGTTTTATCTACATATTAGGAATAATAGAGACTGTCTATGGAAACAAGACATTCTTAAAACAATCTTTATTGGCAGAATATGCAAAACGAATGTTGATTGTGCGTTATATGATTCAATGTTAATATTCATATAAATTGATCGAATATTTTTTTCATTTATCTTAGAATTGAATATGTATGTTGATGTACATAATATGCAATGGTATTCATACCGATTCAGTTTAAAGGTGGTGAGAAATTTACAGTGATGGGTTAAAACTTATGTTACTATCTTTGCTTTAAATTTGATAAAAATATATGTAATAACTTACCATACAAATATATTCCTACCATATTGAGTAGTATGCGATGCAAAAAGTATATTTGCGTGTTTACAATAAGTGTATTTTTACGTAATACTGCTTTGAATTTGTTAACACATGTGTATAAGGCTAAATATACAAAGATATCAAAATCATTTTAGGTAGAATGGGATTAAATATGTATATTTGTGAGCTTATCATGCGTTTATATTCATATTTGATGAAAATTATGTATTGGCTAAATATAAAAAAGTTTCTTTCATTTTGGGTAGGTTGTGATTAAATATTTTGTTTATTTGCGGGTTTATAATGTGTTTATTATTGACATAATTTTGCTTTAAATTTGATGAAAAATGTGTATTCATTTGGCTTAATATAAAACATATTCCTTCCATTTTTGGTCGAATGTGATGAAATACGAATAGTTATTTATATATATTTATAATGTTAGTTACCTAAATTTGCTTTTAATAAGATCAGAAATTTGTATTGCATGAATGCGCAATGTAATACACTATTTGGAAATTATGTAATGGGATGGTAAATGTTTAGATACACAATGTTTTTCATTTAGTTTTGATAAGATAAAATATTTATATTGGGAAAGTGTTAACAATATAAATACTTTATTTGGTTTTGTATATTGGCAAAATGTAAACAATATAAAATACTTTATTTGGTTACGTATATTGGCAAAATGTTAACAATTTAAAATACCTTATTTGCTTACGTATATTGGCAAAATGTTTACAATGTAAAATACCTTATTTGGTTACGTACATGTCGAAATGCTAACAATGTAAAATACCTTATATGGTTACGTATATTGGCAAAATGTTTACAATGTAAAATACCTTATTCGGTTACGTACATGTCGAAATGCTAACAATGTAAAATATCTTTTTTGGTTACGTATATTGGCAAAATGTTTACAATGAAAAACACCTTATTTGGTTACGTATATTGGCAAAATGTTAACAATGTGAAATACCATATTTGGTTACGTTTATTGGTAACGTATATTGGCAAAATGTTAATAATGTAAAATATCCTATTTGGTTATGCATATTGGCAAAATATTTGAATTGTTAAATACCTAATTTGATTTCGATAAGATTTCGTTTTACACATTTCTAATCAACCACATTTTAAGTAGTCACTGTTGTAAGAAACAACACAATCCTTGGAATTACTTAAACCTCAAATAAACATGAAAGGAGTATGTTAGCACTCTTGAATATAATAATATATTCATTAAACTTTATTGTTTGTAATATAAGCATTGATTTGGATAATGCAATGAGATGTTCATTTGATTTTACGATATACAGCGAATGTATATATTTCTTCTATGAAAAGTATATTTTAGTATAAAGGAAAACAAGCTGTGGTTTACCAATTTATACGATGTTTAACATGTTTTTCATGATTTATATAAATACTTTGTTAATGAAATATATTTACATGCATGCTTAGTAATCAGTTAAAAATCAAACTTTAAAATATATATGTTTACAATGATGTTACTATCTTACTCTATATTGTGTCAGGTATTATAGACTATTATAACGTCTATTAACCATGTGACCTAATTATATAAAAAATAATAAATACATTTTTCGAGATCCTGACCGAGTCATTGATTTATTGTTGTAAACTCCCTTGTAACGTTTCAAGAAAAACTCCTGTATGCATTTATAGAGCAATATAGTTTGTAAAAAGGCCATATAAATTCTTTATATAATATGATAGTATTCCAAAATATTTAACAAATACTTTATGGTGTTGAGTTCTATATGCTCGTTCACGGACTACCCAGTCTGTAAACTTGCATTTGGACAGGTACACCAACGCCATGTATTGGACATTGGACGGAAACTCATTTACTGGATGAATTTTATAAAATTAATGACGAACCATATCTCATTATCGGATTATAGAGTAGAATATCCAATGAGTCGCAGGAACATACCCTTTCATCATTTCATGTCTTGCGTTATCAGAAATTGGAATAGTATGTGACCAATTAGAAACGTTTTCTGTCAAAGGTTAATAACTCAGCTATGTTATTTGTAAATTTTCTGTATCATAGTTCATTCCCTTATATATGTTTAAGCAGCTCTCAATGAATTACTATCAATGTGCGCATTACTTCCGGGCTAATGCCAAAGGCATAGTCCTACTTATGTCGTCGTGATCAAGTTTTGCAGTGTTCATCACCGCCAAAATGATCATACGCGAAAGGGACTACTTTTTATTCCTCGAATTTCCTTTTTTATGTCTTATATATAAGCAAGCAGAAACGAAAATCAACAATAAAAGTATATACTGGTCATTTCATTATATCAGTTTAAAAAAATGTTGCATAAAATAAACCAAACGTTACAATAATATAAGTCAAACAAGAGTGGCGTATGCATATTTATTAAAGACCTGCTATCTGTAATTCCATGTACTATTATACTAATAGAGATATAAATAACCAGTGGGAAGTTAGCACTGTTACAATGTTACAGCGACATATTGTTATTTTATTCATTATATCTATCGTTGTTACACACATGATCATCATCACCACTATCTTTAGCATCAACGGCAGCAGCCATTATAACAATAAACATAAAATAAATGAATATTATGTGAACATGATATTGGAAATAAAATAAACAATTAACACTATCGTGTTTGACTCTTTAAGGAGTAGCTTGGATTTAAAAGACGACAAAGCAATTATAAAATTTATAAACGGATCTATTTTATTATCCAGACATATCACGTGATCAATGTGAAATATATTACTACGCAGGTGAAAAAGCCGAAAAAGTTTCAATCATACAATGATATGATATAAAATAAAATTAGAATTATCAACAATAAAATTTCTGACACATAAGTATAATAATATGGATAGTTTGCTAATAATGGTGCCATTTATATTAAACATAATAAAGAAACTTTACAATTTTAAGATTATCACGGGTAAAGTAACGAATATTGTACTCGCATATTAACATTTAACGGATAAAGTGCTAACGATGGCCGTCCTCGGAAATCGGAATGGCAAATCAGTAATTTTGAAGAATTGTATATTATTTATTCAATGTTTCAAAACACATTGTTTGTCTCATAAGCTATGCCAAGCATATGCTTTTTATTGTATTTCGAAACATTTGCCCTTTAGCATACATTGTGTAGGTAGTAAAATCTGCATTTCATATCGAAAGATAGAAAATGCTAGACATTTTTTTACAAACAGGTATTTGCCTTTAAATTTTTAAAATTAAAATAAAAAACTGCAAACAGTTTACCACTTGGAAGAATATATTTATATATATAATATATATTTAACATGTTTGTTTTGTTTTTTTATTTGATGACAAAATAACGGCCTAGCTCTGACATATTTTTTTGTTAAATGTGAACAAAATTTTAACGGGTAAATGTATGTGTTAGCAAGTGAACTATTATGTAAAACATTCAATATGCTTATGGTATTGAACTTGGACCTGGGTAAAATATCGATAAAGGCTTGTCCACGTGGTATTTTCCACATTGCAACAAGTATTAGTCATCTGCGACGCTTGCTTTTAATAGACGAATGTCTTGACAGAGTTGTGCAGAAGAAACATTTGAAGTAAGATCTGATTCTGCAACGGTTGTGTTTTATAAAATTATTCCGACGTAAAGCATTGCTACACACCTCTGCAACGGTTGTGTTTTATAAAATTATTCCGACGTAAAGCATTGCTACACACCTCTGCAACGGTTGTGTTTTATAAAATTATTCCGACGTAAAGCATTGCTACACACCTCTGCAACAGTTGTTTTTTATAAAACTATTCCGACGTAAAGCATTGCTACACACCTCTGCAACGTTTGTGCTTTATAAAATTATTTCGACGTAAAGCATTGCTACACACCTCTGCAACGGTTGTGTTTTATAAAATTATTCCGACGTAAAGCATTGCTACACACCTCTGCAACGGTTGTGTTTTATAAAATTATTCCGACGTAAAGCATTGCTACACACCTCTGCAACGGTTGTTTTTTATAAAACTATTCCGACGTAAGTCATTGTGATTATCAAGTTGTACAAAATGTTTGCCAAATAGAAAATATCTGATTATAAAATTAATATAGAAATAAACATCAAAACATAATATTTTGAAATATAATGGAAACCTCTGAGGTAGTCTGATTTTTTAATCTACCAATCAAAAGGTTGATGAGTTTTCAGTTACAGTTTTATTCCCGGTCGAACCTTTCAAGGCGATTTTCGTTTTAGAAAAGCAAGCATCGCATATGATCAAGACTTCATCGTAATTTATCATTTTTACATTTCAATTTGATATTAAATAAAAATAATTAGTTATTTTGGCATTTTTTTATAATCTCAACGCAACATACTTAAAATAAAAATGCATTCCGTTTTTCGCCATAAGAGTAAATAAGGATAAAACATAATTGAAATGAACTCGTGTTAGTTAATACACAAAACGAAAAATAAGGAAGACTTTCGGGATTGGAAAGGTATGCAATATAATAATTACCCTTAATTTGATGTATATTTTGTATTCCTAAAATCACAACAACTTCAACATTGTGGGACAATTTCTTTTTTTAAAAAAAATGTTACTAACAAGGTTTAAATTAAGCGTTTAATCTATTGCGTACCTTAAGCGAGTAGTCTTTATGACTAAAATATTATCCATACCAGTTTTATGATAATCTGATAATTAATGAAATTTAGTTAGCCATAACTTTTGGGGCAGTTATTTACATGCTGCACTTCCGCTTTCAGTTTAAGCTCTCTTCCATAAAATAATTTTATACGTCAATTTTAATTTAGGAGTGATTATTGGTTAATGCTAAGGTCACAAGCTGAAATACTTAGGGACGACACAAGGAAATGTTGAAATTAAATTTTACTCGACACGGGTGTCTCAGCTGCTTATTAGTCCCACAAACCAATCATTATGTCGAAAAGGGGCACAATTCCTGGAAAATTTTACAAATCTTGGCCTTGACCGGTGTCTTATTTTTATATTGCTACAAACTTCATATACTTTAAATATATAAATAGCCACTTTCAGATGGTATTGATCAGAAACCAATTTGACAGATGAACGCAATAACGGACGGATAACGGACGGGGGCAGAAAGATACTACATTTTTATAAACATTTTTTCCGAGTTGATAGCTCCGTGGAACCTTTATCTGTCATGTCAATACAATACGTAATGACAGAATATATCTAGTAAATGTTTATTAAGTGTGACCTCGTTGAATTACTATGCTAACTATGATGCATTTTAACCAATTATACCAGCTAATTTCACGGCCTGCATTTTCTAATTTCATATTTGCCTGGTGTGGTTGTGTACATTTCAGCTTAAAGTAAAACTGTCTTGACATTGTCGTGTGTTCCTTAAAACAACATTTTTTAATCAAAACAAACTATTTTGTTTAGTGTTTAGAGTCTAGTCTTAACAGGCGATAAAATACGCCATGGTTTTAACTAATAAATAGAAGTATAATATACGTAAATACATTCTGCTTGAAATAAAACAGTAACCTGTCAAACCTGTGCAAGCGGCCAATCGTATTAGGTAGCCACTTGGCCAAGCAGTTAAATTTGCTATACCCATTTCAATTATTTCCGAACAAATTTAGCTATACCCATTGCTATGCTTTCCTAGCAAATTTAGCTATACCCATTGCTATGCTTTCCAAGAAAATTTAGCTATACCCATTTCTATGATTTCTGAGCAAATTTAGCTATATCAATTTTAATGCTTTCCGAGCAAATTTATTTATACCCTTTGCTATGCTTTCTTAGCAAATTTAGCTATACCCATTTCTATGCTTTCCGAGCAAATTTAGTTATACTTTTTGCTATGCTTTCCTAGCAAATTTAGCTATACCCATTTCTATACTTTCCGAGCAAATTTAGCTATACCCATTGCTATGCTTTACGAGCAAATTCATCTATACTCATTTCTATGCTTTCCGAGCAAATTTAGCTATACCCTTTGCTAAGCTTTCTGAGCAAATTTAGCTGTATTAAGCAAAAACCTGTCATAAAAGGTCACGTCTACTCATTCACTTGGCTGGCTGTTAAGACAGGTTTGACTGTATGCTCTTTATGCATCCTGCAAATTATTGAGAGGGTAAACATTCGTTGCAATAAATAAATTATACATAATCAAAAACGAATTAATTCTCTGTATATTAATTACCAATTAACAACGCATTAATGAATGTCAGAAACATAAACATGTGATAGTTTCAGAAATAAAAGACAAATATGGCAGCTATTGAATATGTAACTTATACACATGTATTAACACGAAATAAATATAAAATAATGGATTGGTGTCAAAATCATCTTCGTTCTGCATAACGGCTTATTAAGCTGTTTGGAACATCTTAAATAGTTTAATTAGGTTATGCAATGCCATTTCGTTCTCAAGAGGCTCATTTGACATAATCGTACCGTATATATATATATACTGGCAGAAGTATCAAACAATCTTTAAATGGTCCACATTCATTCAGACTGTATTTCAAAATCCATAACACAATGCTACGCATAATGCTATTTGATTTCGTAAATAATATTCATAGGTTAAATTTGAACCAAATATGAATATTCATAATTAATCTTTGAACCAAATATGAATATTCATGAGTAATCCTTTTAATCGAATATGAATATTTATGACTAATCCTTTTAACCGAATATGAATATTTATGAGTAATCTTTCAACTAAATATCAAACTGGATATGATACTCATAGAAAAAAGGGAAAATAAAGAATAAAAGAGAGATAAAAAAGAAATAATTAACTAATAAATAATGATATTATCTTTGCGACGTTAAGATAACACTTGACATCCTTATAACAAATATAAAATAATATAGAAACATTTTCATTTTCATTTTAGTAGTTTCGATGAATATAGACAAAAGCAAAATGTGTATATTCAAATCCAGCTTATGCACGTCACACTATAATGAACTTTTATGGAATTAAATAAGTTTCCCTTAAAAACCTTCCTACAAATAAAGGATCCCATTGTCTACTTAAACAAATTAGCGCTCTCTGATACTTAAAAATACAGCCTGGCTTCCAATTATTTAATATATTTAGCTCGGTTGGTCCGATTTAAATGATTTCTGCATAGCAAAATGAATTTTATATAATTCATTATGACATTTCAGAGATATGGACACGTTATGAAAGGGTATGTGAACACTCTTCTTTTTAACAAGAGTAATGTCGCAGTTTTTTTTCTGGCCATATATTCACTTGTGTTCGCATTTAGGCAAAAATTGAAAAAAATAATAATTGACAGTGATTTTGAACATGTTCAGAATGTTATTTATAATATCTGTACATTGATCCCTTGAAAGCACAGGTAACAAACAAAATAAGAAAACAGCAGATTCATTTTAAAGAGTCTGCTCCCGGGGGTTGGGAAATAAAACATGCATCACCCCTCAGACCCTTAACATAGCTCTAGCGGTTATTCCATCTGCAAGCATCAGCAAAGAAAGTCCATTTTTCCAAGGAATTAGAAACAAAAGAAAAAGAAAAGAAAAGTGTGAATACGGGACCGTATACAATGAACTGTAATACATTTGATATAAACTGAAAGGATAAAAAGAAACATCGGATGAATTTTAGAACCATCTTTAGTTTTTATCAAACTATAGAAAGCAATATTTACAGTTTCAGAATATGTTTATAATGGTATTTCATTAGTGATTTTATCAAAAATAATAATTGGCAAAATCTTAATGAAATATCTTTGCATACATATGCTAAATATGCAAATATCACCAACAACAGTTTGATAATATGGTTATAAAATTCCATCGGCGTTTATTCATCCTTTCAGTGTATACCCGTATGTGTCATTATTATATTACTCAAGGCAATGCGGGACTTTAAGACTATACCACAAAATGTCCATTTTCCATTATAATGAGTATTAAATAATTTAATGCACTGTTTGTCTTTCTTAAGAATTCAGTGAAATTATTTAAAGTAGTTTCCATTGGATCTTTTGACATATCAAAAAATTGTACAATTGTTCCATTAAGTCTCAGCCTTCATTTTATCATTGTTTTTAAAATATAGTACCACAATACCATTTGGCGTCTGTGAAATAATGTTAATAATTCAATAGAATAAATATTCTTTAAAGAAACACTTTAGGCAAATATATTTTGGAAAACACATGTGAACACTATTTTTTGAAAACAATTACTTATTGTTTTGTAACAGTTTATAAGTTTATCGTGTATGCACCTGCTTATACTATTTGTTGGTCATGTGATATGATTACGGCATACTACGATGAAGGAGCCTTTACTGCATCTAAACCCTTATACAGGACAAAGATTTGTGCTAAAGGTAAGTGAGTGTTAATGGATATTGCACATACTTGTGTATTGTCTGTGTTTTTATATACTTCGAAATACGGACGAGTGCTTAAATAGTTACAGACATGCGCTGTATGTTTTATATACAATCATACCTGTTTTAAGCAGCCAGTAAAGGGAAAAAGCAAAAATGACCCCTTAAGACAAGTAGCTTCTTAATACAGGTTGATAAAAACTTAACTTATAAAAATGGTTAATAGACCATATGGAAGTTAACGTTACACATTAAAGTAATAACATTATTTTTCTTCAAATCCGTATATTTGCTGCATTTTAATTTAACACAGGGATATTGGTTTAATGTCATATTTACAGAAATTGAGAAACACAACCACAAGACGGTAACTGTCATTGACTACAGAATATTACCTGAGATAATCTAAATGTTGCCTTATTTACGGTGTGGATGAACGTTGATATAGGACTTGTTTATATACAGTCATGTCAGGAAATTATCGGCATATCCGAGAATTGATGACATTTCAGACAGTTACTGGAATATCGTCTGCAGAATTTTATTATATCATAATTCAAATCTTACTCATATTTGTATTTAAAGCATTGTCATTGGATTATGTCAAATTTGAAGACTTTTATTTTTCAATAAAACTCATTGAACCGAACTACTTTTTACAATTTCAACCTTTTATACATTCCTACGAGTTTATAATGCAGGGGATAGTTTCAACCTTTTATACATTCCTACGTGTTTATTAAGCAGGGGATAGTTAAAATTTTTGATAGTATACTTAACTTGAGTGGCGTCTCAAACTAAAAAAAGAAATATCGTCAGGATTGGAACTATTAGGATTTTTTGTTTTGTTTTTATGCATGTGTAAAGAATGTCGAATCACGCACAAATCATATTCCATAGGACTTTATTCGATTTGTGCGCGATTCGACATTCTTTACACATGCATAAAAATATAAAAAGGAAAAAAAATGAATTTAATCCTCAGTGAGATATAATTGAACGGTTACCTGATACATATTAATGGCCTTCACGGGGTTTAGTGTTCATCCGCCCATATTTTATACTACGATTGTATTTGCGGAACCGTTTACGGATGCTATTACAGGGACATTTGCATATATTGTTCAGAAGGTATTGATTGAGCTATGTGACACATAAATATAATGATAAACCTAGCGGTCAAAGAATATTGAAATGTGTACGATATTGAAGGACACAGTTTACCGAAACCAAGTTAAAAACAACAATTCAACATTATATGCATTTGATTCAATTTTCATTATGTTAAGTTGTGTTGTGTTTTGAAGTGTCGTGGTGTACTGTATTTTGAATCACAAATTTACCGAAGAAACATGCAAATTGATGCCTCAGTTATGATACTAATCTTAATGTATTACTAATTAAACCAACGTTTCTGAGATATTTTTTTAGCTAATAACGTTAAGTATATGTTCTAACAGTATTGTCGAAACACTCCATTACATATTGATTTAAAGATGAAAACAGATGGATGTCCGAAATCATTTTACATACTTTCGGACATTAACTAAACATTTTAGTTACAAGGTAAAACTGTTTGTTTAGAAACCAGCACTTTCTGGTTTTGCATTGAAAGATATATGCTTTTAGTTATATTGGTCGTGAAAGTACAATCATGCCTGTCCAATGTTAAATGTCTCTAAACTACTGTTACAGACATGTCAGGTAATTCTGTACATCAGCCTATTCTGTGCACATTATGCCACACCAGCTGACATACTCACACTATTTCGGCATGCTGACTGTATATAACATCTATTGGACCAAACTATAGGCTGACAGGACCTTTGGTAAATTCACAGTTATGGTGGTGCTGTGGTGACACATGGCATACATATGCCACAGAAAATATTTTTACCGACATGTGTCCGGAAAGCCAAAAACCTAGACTTAATATCTTCCAAATGAAATATAAACTCCTTACAGGCTATTGATTGTTTTGAAAACACACAACGAAAGAGAAGTACCGAAAATTAAACATGTTAAATTATTGGTTTATATTCTTTAAGTAATGCATATCGTATTGAAAGCTTTGGGGCACAGAATTACCCGACAGTACTGATCATCATTGCAAATACTGATTCACAAAGGAAATATCATCTAAAATCTATTAATAGAATAGCTGACGCATACGCGAAAGGTAAACACCCTTTGCAGTAGTTAATGTATATCACATTTGATGCATATAATAAATGTCTAATATAAGCTAATTTCCGCACAAATTCAAATCGAATATCTTAAACTATGAAATGGAAAAAAAATACCAGCAATGAATGATATGAATATTCATGTAGTTAAATAAATCACTCGAAATCACACACTTTTCTCTCATGCTTAAACAAATAAAATTATTAATTATTATTGATAACAAATTTAACAAATAGTGAATATGATTAGAATAATATAACATAAATATCACGTGTTCTATATCACGCCGATATTCACCACGTGAAAATTAGAACATTTTATTGGCGAATACGGACGAATGAACACGCCAACCAATCCGACTATGACTAAATACTTAGAAGTGATCAGGTTACGGAATAGTTCGATTAAATTTACACGTGTTATCATCATATTGAGTATTTGATATATATGTGCTATAGGCACATAATATGTTTGCTTCACCTGATAGTTGTAATTTGAGTCATCAACTTGAGTCGTCAAAACAGAATTAACATAAACTTGATAAATAACCTGTCAACGTTTGTCATCGAATCCATTCGGATGCGTTGTACAGAGAAACAAGAGAAAACTGAGCAGTAAAGGTGTATGAACTTGATAAAAACTACATTAAACTGTACGTTAAACAGTTAATTCATGTGGCATTTAAGTAAAAATCAATGTATTGTGTAATTTCACATTTTAATAAAAATATTAATTGCGTGTTTTCTTTTAAAAAAAGAACAACATATTTTTGACAAAGTTCGACTAATTTCACGAATTGATATTTTCACATTAACATATTAGTTCATGTTAGTTAACATATTTTTTTTTTACTTCTAATGTGATTTTACAGTATTTTTCAACCATCAGTTTCCTTAAGTCATATCTTATTATCTTTTTTAAAAAAATAAAAAATGTGTGGTTCAATAAAGATACTGGGTATATGTTAAATATACATGCGGACAATTAAATGGTATATCTTGTTTATTATATAAATCTTGAGTAAGCTAAGAAAAATCACACAAATATTTTGATATACTATAACAAATGCATGTAAGCAGTCTTTTCAATCTTATTCAAAATAGTTTCAACTGACTATAATAATATCAAACATGTATTAAGCCGTTTAGATCGGTTATCATGTTTTATTCTACATAATTTATTATGGCAGTTAATCTGAAATATTTTAATTTTAAATATAATCTAAACGCAAAACTTTAGTAATGTGTGTTCCATTTCTCTACACAAGTATTTATGATAGTCGTGAAATTTAATAATTTCTTTTTTTTCTACAAATTAAAAAAAAATATATTTCAAAGCATCCCATGCGATACTCAATGTTTCTATTTAAATGACCCACAAACTATTAGATGTAATTCATCAGCTAGTTCGGATCAATTAAAGTAATATAAAACGGTAAATAGAAATGTTACTACAATTATAAGTTTACAATTCTTTGCAAAGTAATTAAATACCTTCAACACATAAATTAAGATTAAATCACTACATGTTTGTGTTAATTATATTGTTTTGCTTTCTTTTAATTGTTAGGAAACTTCGATACTAATGGACGAAGATTCGTTCCTGTCTTTTTCGATGCTATTCCCGGAATCAACCGCCAACACGGCGACACGTCAATACAGAATCAAAAAAAATAATTCTAAGGGAGATAATTATAGGCTTACAGTTCCTTGCCTGAAAAGCTACATTACCGTTAAATCCGATTTTCTTCACACAATATACATTCAATTTGGTCTACTTATTTCGATTACGTTGATCAAAAGTCATAAATTGACGTCCGATAAAGAACCAACCGTTTTTTTTGTCCAGAATACTATTCAGCAGAATGAACGCAAATTTAAATCCGTTCTCCGATCAGCTTCATCGTTTCAATAGTAAACCAATTCTTCACGTTCTCTAATTGATAATAAATATTTACTTTACTTGAAATGTTGAAGAAAGCACACATAAAATGAAAACATATTTTATTATTCAAAATAGCTTTGCCAGTGAGAAAAGGCTTACAATAGTGACACCGTTTAACTCATAGCCGGACACAATCAGTATTATCAATACTCTTTTTTTTAGAATTTGAAATACCATAATGTGCTCGAAATATTATCCAGCCTCTACCGAGTTAGTACAATATATTTAATAAGCCAAAACATAATATTGTTAAATATATTTTGCAGATGAGTCAGAAATCGAATTATTGAAACTCCATTGTTATGTTTTATAATACTTCAAATTTTACATTGTGGTTAATTCAATACACATTTCGTTTAAGTATTCCATTGTATTCATTGTTGCCCTGCTCGTTTGTTAGTTACAGAGCACAGCAGTTTATTATTTATTAATAAAGATTGAGGTCACACGCTGTGGTAGTTAGTTCATTACACTTTGATATAATTATCTTTACGATTTTTTAAAAAAACAAAAAAAAAACAATCAACAATCTTTTTTCCACAAAGCGATTTATAATCTTAATAACACACTCTGATTTTTCTTTCGTCGTTGTTTTTCATTAGTCTATAATGTATTTGGTATGTTCCATTTATTTTTCATTTTCGTGACAATGAAGTTAATGTACACTAACAGAGTGACACGGAGTAATTAGAAATGTGTTTTGATTCGGATCTGTACACTTGGCGAAACCTTGCATTTTGGCAATGGTATAAAATAAATAAGGTTTTATGTACACACCATCTAAGATGTCGTTGTGTCGCATGTGACAAATATTGAAAGAAAAAAAAACAATCACTATAAAATTTGTGGTAAAAGTAAGCGAGGATTAAAAATGATCCATGTAGAATACAAAACATTATACAATTTTGGAAATAAAACAAGATAAAAATAACACATCCCTCAATATTAAATTCTAAATGTGAATGAAGATTGAACTTTCATATGTCAAATTGTTCTATTTATATTTGTAAAGATGCCCAGTCGCACACGTAACAGCGGTTTCGATTCTATGAACATTTAATAATCACCTTGTTACATATTTGTCACAGCCATCCAGTTAAAATTGCAAAGAAAAACAAACTAACTTTACTCTAGAATGAGAGCTCCATACTACTTATACTGGTTCACCAACTGAGCCCGTGATGATCATAATTGATAAATGTTTTATCACGTTTAAATATGTGTCATTTGGAGCACTTTGCATCTCGTCGATTCCTTATTTCTCTTGTTCAATCGTTTCTCTTACGGAAGAGTGCCACTGGTTTACGATATATCATTTACTTCAACATTTTGATTCACGACTTCTCAGTTTTGTTAGGTTTAACTGATTGAAAATTGAATCCTTTACTTGTGCCACAGAATTATTTGCGCACCACTCTTCCCTACGACCTGGTCTGTGCGTTTTAAGTCTATATAGGTCGAATACTTCCATTACATATGCATTGCACGTGTGTTTATTCAGCCTCGTTCTATAACAACTGTAACTTCCTGTTACGTATTCACTGCTACTAAATTGTTTGAAGCATGTGGACTACTGTTGGGAGATTGGTTGGTGGATCGTTGTTCAGTGGTCACAGCGTTATTTGACTTGACTGAGCTGGCGTCTCGTACTATAACGTCCGTTGTTTTGACTATATCTGAAACGAGTACAATATGTGTTTCAGAACGAAAGGCCAGATCATTGGAAAAAAGCAAAACAAATTTGTGTATTTATGTAATATAGAAATACGAAACTGAACACTCAACAGAAGACGAAGCTTTTAAAGGACATCATAACCGCCACATCATAAACATACCAATATAATTATGAAAGTATTTAACGAGGCACTGAACAGCCAATTTGAGAAGATTCTTATCCGGGACCTGTTGCTCTATCAACTGAGCTAGCCCGACTGCCCATATTTATCAGTTTACGTAAACACTGTAAAATACTCTCACAAATTTGGAATCCGTCCCCGAATTTCCATACGGACCAATGAATCATGTGAATGGTTCTCGGGAAAAAAGAAATATGTGCAGCCAGTCAAGGAGGTAGAAATACAACTTTAGTTCTCTATTCTTCTTTTTTCAGGACTTTGTACTTCAGTGATTTATTTTTTTCTGTCATGTGTTAAATGGCCATTTTTTGTTTAGAAATCATCACTGAAAATGTGTTGATAATATAAGATTTCTTGGCAATTCTGTGTCATTTCAGAATTGTTGGTTCGAATCGCATCAAAGGAAAATAGTTGACATATTATTATTCTCGAAATTGATAGGTATCGCAAAAATATTGAATTTAAAAAAAAAGCCTGGTCAATGAATGATTTTATCCCCGATTGCATAGCCTGAACCAGTGAAGTAATTGACAATGAATGAGTAAATTCACACTGTCAGTTTAATATGTAATACTAACAAACGATCTTTCGCGCTTCATTTAATAATGCGTAATAATTTAGTTTAAACAATATTTTATTCACATCAATACATATATTTAGCATGCATTTAACAACAAAGCATAAAGTCATATGTTAAACAAATTATGCGGAGAAGATATAGAAAAATAGCTTTTCATCTGCTTCGATAACAGTTATTTTATATTTCATATAGACTATATCATATTGTTCCGTAATTATTTGAATTTGACCAAGTATTTAATATTTAATAAAATAATTCAAAATCGTTTATTCAGAATATTTAAAATAAATATAAAGTATTGGTTGAGGGGAAGAACAAAACGAAACTTCACTATTGTTATCTTCTATAATCGATTTATTCTGATACAGGGAATAGGTGTAGTGTAAGTTTATGTTTATCAATTCAATCCATTCAATAATCCCTGTTTTTTGTTAACTATATAACATCAAAATGTGTGATCCTTGTACACTATTCAAGAATCTGAACGAAAATACGACAGCATATCATGCAGCTTCTTTTGTCCAGATTAACAATGGCTGTGCACCTTTTAACTAGTAAGTATATCATAGTGTTATTGTATTAGTTGTCTTATTACTGTATAATTACTGTGGTATTAAAATATTGCTGAGGTGTCTCCTACAATCCTGCAGAAAATGACATAGTATATAATAACTGTGTAAATTGTATTTTGAATATTATATTCATTGTTGTATATGTTATGATGAGACGCTAATAAACGAATATATATACAGCAATGTTATCTAAGTGTCTTTACATTTTGTGTAATAAGAGAACAAAGGCAACACTCATTATGTATATCATCAAGTGAAGTGTATCTCTGTGAATAAACAGCTCATATTCATATAATCGTTTGATTAAAATGTAATTTCAAATTTATCATTATATGGATATCAAATTAATGACTAACAATAGATATTGAATCTATTCAACCTTCCCCCCCCCCCTCCCGAATCACTGACATTAGTTGGAATAGCCTACTCATGGATTTGATTAATGCGAAGAATGTGCAAATATTTAAAACAGGACCGGACAAGTTATGGAAGGAGAGAGGATACGAATTATCCGAAGTATTAAATTAGTAATACTAGAACCCAGACCAGAATGGAGACTGTGACTTCCACGGTAAACTACCACTTAGAATATTTAAAAGTATATCATTCTATAGCAGGAATGTGTCACCACATAAATATGCAAAATACCTGGTAGGTTGACCAGGACTGGTATTCACCAAACCGTTCTTAAGAATATACTTAGATTTGAACTTAAGAATGAATTTTGAAAAATACCCCTAGTGACCATTTTTTGAGAACAAAATTTTGCAAGCATGCAGGGACAGGGACAATTATTCTATATCTCATGATACACTAGACATCTGAGGTTTTTAAGCTCAAGTCTAAGAATATTCTCAAGAATGGTTGGTGAATACGACCCCAGCTTATTTGTTTTTAAAGACGGTGCAATGACACCCTTAGATGTTCGTTTTAAAAGAAGTTCTCAAATGCTCATAGATACATGCATCTGTTAAAATCCTGCAAAAGTCATTTTTAAAACTAGTGATGTCTAATTGCAGTATACGCTATGCAAGCTTTTGGTGTACTCATCTGCAGCAAGAAATCACAACTACTATGAACCATTTTGAAAATATTTCAAACTCAATTACATAGGATTTCTTTAAGCGTACAAATCATGATACCGTGGGAAGAAAGAGGTGCAACTGTGTAGTGAGACGCATAAGAGCTTAAAACGTTTACCAGCAGACAAAAGCTAGACAAAGGGTAGACAAAATGTAGATTTGAATGATAAGAGCTATAGTAGAGCTCTTATAACTATAGAAAATGTATCTTATGTCGTTTATTCGGTGTCAAAACATTTTATTTTTATCAAAAGTTATCGGCAAGAGTGAAAACAATCAAAGAAAATATCGATTTATAGTTTAAAAACCTGTTCTTACATTTTGAAACCTCGCATAACGCCATTTCGTTGTGATTTTATCAACCTTTTCTTAAATAAAGAGTTTAAGATAGTAAGAGTTTAATATTTATACGATTGTACGTTAATTGTTGTAAACAAATGACTTGATACGTGAACATAAGTAAAAAAACCGTGTTTGCTTTAAATGCACAGGAATTTGTCTTTATTAATGTATACAATATCCAGTCTGTAAAACGGGTCAAGCTCTCCTGGTTGGGTCCGTTAAATAGGAATGCCAGGAAAGCCATATTTGAGCACGTTGATTGGACAGCTGCTCAGTACAGTACATACATTAGTTTGTAAAACGGACCCAGTTCTTCCAGTTGGGTCCGTTAAAAAGCAATGTCAGGAAAGCCATATTTGAGCACGTTGATAGGTCATTTGCTTCAACTGAAAGTTTTGGTGACAATTTAGTAAGCGTTCAATTGCTACGAAATGTGAGCCAGGCAAATAATTCCCTGCTTTTTCACTGGGGTATTAACAGGCTTGATTCGGGATATATCAGGTTCTGGGATAGACAAATATGCTACCTGAGTGAGAGTTGGCTGTTGGTTGCGTTGTATTAATCGTGGAATTAGGCGTGGAATTATTTCCTGTTGACGAATTGCTTTGAGTCTTCATCAAATTGGCCAACGTGGCTTGATTCGCATCTGTAAATCAATATAACATACTATTACCAAGATAATACAAATTAGGCAATTACAAGCCAGAATGAAGATTTAGATGTAAGCAAACACATATTGCATACACGAAATTACTATTTCAACTATATACATTTTCTATACTATATCAAATATAACAATAAAAACACAGTATTCACTTTCTTCAAAGAATTTCAGTTATTAATTTTACTATAATTTGATATTGTATTTTCATGAGTATATTTTCATGTTATTATATAAATTGCTGCAAGAATAACATGTGTAAACAACTGTATATTTATCAATTTTCATAGTCAACAAAACAGCAAATATACAAGAAATACCTTAAAGTATGTGTGATACGAAATATAAACCCATGCAATCAAGCTTTAAGGTATGTACATATGTATATGCATGCATTGTTTATATAAACATTATTCATATCCATTGTGAAAATAAAACATAAAACAAATAGGTCGTACTTTCATTACCAGCCGTTGTGTCATCCTGGATTAGCTTTGTCTTTATACTTGCATATATCGCGAATGAATGTACGTGGGGGAGGAGGACGTGGTAAGTTATAAGTGTTAAGACTGTAACATTTATAAGACTATTCAAACCTCCTTCTCCATGTATACAAACACATTAACATAACAGAGTGAAACAAATACCAACAAATCATTATACATGTACAAGGACTGTCCTATTCCTTTCATTATCCCTTGGACAACCCTGACTCACATAGGGTTGAACATATAACCACAAATAATGACAAAATAGACATGTGGCCCGTTCGGAGGACTCCTAATCCTCTGCAGAGAACGACATTGCGTTATATTATTCTTACTCGGAGCCACGTAACATTAAACATATAAGACTATATAAAGGGCTAGGGCTAGGGTTATAGCAATGTTCGAATAGATAAGATATTAATAACTACTCAGTTTTCATAAATGATGAATTAATACATTAAAAAACCATCATACTTGAATATTTCGTTCTGTAGTGAGACGTCAATAGTATATGTGTTATTCGAATTCACTTATGCAAAACGCTCAACCCAAACTGGTCAGAAAAAATCTAACAATTACTAATTGACACATGGGTATTAAACATCCAAACAGTTAATTAATTTAAGTATACAACTGTTCGTATTGACACTCTTTTATTCTTCTTGTTTTAAACATATAAACTTAACTTATGGAGAAAAATCCAATTATCTGTACATTTGTTTTGTAATTTTGTAAACCTCTGTCTGTTTGCGTTTACAAGACTACGAAAATTGCAAAACGTATGATGATATATATGATAATAGCATTTTAATTGAAATTGAAAGCTGAAAGGAAAACACGCAAGAATAACTGAGTCCGCTTATAGAATTATTTAGTAGTGGTTACACACAATTCGTCGGAAATAGATAAAATGTCTGAATGTTATAAAATATGATTCTACACACATGTTTATCACACATATATATACACTTGAAACTCATATTAGTGACTAATAATGGGCAAGTTCATGTTAAAAAAATCGTGCATAATTTTTTACATGGTGGCGTTTCGTGTGGGAGATCTCTTAAACTGCATTTGAAATAGAAAGTTTATTTTAGCATTCAATATTATCAAAAATACATGTACCACACATGAAAAGGACATATTGAATGATATATATATATCAAATGCAAGGGTGTAAAGGTAGAACTGAATATAATGCATAGTATCATAACTGTATATATGTTTTATTTCAGCTAAGCTGCGATTGAAAAAACAGAGTATATGCATTTTTAAATTTTAATATTATAACAATAAAAGGCAATCACCAAATGCCAGCGATAAAAGTGTGAAAGAAAATTTAAAAATAAAAGTTATATTTGTATAATTTGAACATGAATTTTATAAACATGACATACAAAACCACACAAGACGAGATGTGAAAATGTGTAGTAAAATGTGCGACACAGTATATGTCAAGACGTGATGTGAAACTAGTGTGGAAACAGCTATGTCACAGTCAAGTTTACGTCATGACGTGATGGAAAACAAGTGTGGAAACAGCTATGTCACTGTCCAGTTTATGTCAAGACGTGATAAGAAACAGCTGTGTTTAAAATATTGACACTGTCAAACAAATGTCAAGACGAGATGTGAAGCAAATGTGATAAAAAGTTTGAAACAGTGCAGTTAATGTCCAGAAATGAAACAATTGTGATAACAGATATGTCACAGCCCAGTAAGTGTCAAAAACGATCTGTGAAACATGTATGATAAAAATTTGACACAGTCCAGTAAATGCTATTATAAGACGAGATATGAAACAAGTGCAATAACAGCAATTTCACAGTCCAGTAATTGTCAAGACGAAATGTGAAACACGTGTGGTGAAAATGTGACACAGCCCAGTAAGTGTCAAAACGATTTGTGAAACATGTATGATTAAAAGTGTGACACAGTCCAGTATATGCTTATATAAGATGAGATGTAAAACAAATGTGTAAACAGCAATTTCACAGTCCAGTCATTGTGAAACATGTGTGGTAAAAATGTGATACAGTCCAGTAAATGTCAAATTTACCTTGTGGAAGGAGGGGTCGCGAGCTTGGATCTAGATAACATTAAAAGCAATACATATGCATGTTATAAGAATAGTTTACAATGAAATATTTAATGTATTAAATGTGCAGATAAAGCTGGTGAAGCAATCAGCATTGATAAAAAAGAGTTACTTAGGCAATTGAATCCACATCACAAAGTTGATATAGAACATACATGATATAATATAATGTATTGTAATATTAAGCGGTTAATACAATAACTTCACAATATGTTATATTTTTTATATTTCTCTGCATAATAAACATATAATCGACCGATATATTAATCTTTCACACTAATCAGTCATAATTATCTGGTAAAACCGTTAACACGACTGAATTACCAAACTCTGAATAAGTCTTATTTAACCAAGATTTTCTATGAATTTGTCACAATACATTGGTAAACGTTAAAGTTTGATAGAAACAACTTTAGAAAATAATTTATGGAGGGAAGTCAGAAATATTTAGCACGTTTAAAAATGATGGTTTTCAGTTAAAACGCCTTTCACGCCCAACTAGCACCAGCTTAAGCGATGTTTTATTCTCAATTGACACTGTTAAAAGGCATCAGAAATAATAACAACACAGATTTAATGCATGGGGCCTAAGTTTACCTCTATCACATAGCACGTTAAACTGATGTTGATAAAAAATACATGGACAAATCGTGGTTATTGCAGTGACAGCAGTGATAATTTGGTCTATCATCGGAATAACTATGACTATAAGAAGGTTGATCAAAATGACAAAAATTATAGCTTTTAATGAATTAATTCATGACAAAATGGTCCTGGGTCCAGCAATAAAAACCAAACCTATGGCAAAAGGAACCTTGTTATGAAATAAAGCTTTTATACAATAAGTGATTGCAGAGGGAAAATGGTTAAATATATCTATTTTCTGGCGACTTCAAGTTATTCAAGCCATCTTTGTAAAGTACAGCCGAAAGATCTTACTAAAAAGGCGAGGATATATGACCAATTTATGACCAACAAGAGACGGAACAAAACAACTCCACGGGAAAGTTTAACTGGTTAACGGATGCAACCGACCTCGATCTTCCCTGGCTGTCACATCTATGGCTATACAGTGTAAATAACAGTAACAACGCCAGAACATTTTCTTATAGATAAGTTAAACCTTTGTATGTTGGACATACGTTTTCCTTTTTTGGAAAAATGCAAACATGTTTTATTTTTCACTATTAGAATATTTTAGAATTCATTTACTTGTTAAGGCAACATTAAGTGATTTTGAGAAACAAAAGTAAATAAATTGGATTACTATAAGCAAAGCAAAGGGAACAACCCCAAACGATATTTTCATAAAAATCAAAGCAACGTTTTCAGAGAAAACATTTTCAAAAGAAGCTATGGACGATGGAGGACGGTCATTAATGGAGAAAAGCGTTTGTAATGCTTAAGCCAAAATACAAGAATGTTCTGTTAATATATATATATATATATATAACCATTGTATTATGTGTATATATGCAGCCTCAAATTAAAAATAAGCATACACATTTATTTTCATAAAGAAAAATATGTTTGAAGTTAACTTAAGTTCAGTTGATCGCCATTTAAATGAAAGAAACACAAGTCGTGATCTATGTGTTAAACGGTTCGTAAAAGCATATACATAATATATTGTTTTGGATAAAATGATACATTATGTATATTGAATTTCTTGTATAAAAGTTAAATTTAGCATGAGTAAAGCCATACAGTGTTTATAATATATCATACATATTTTATGTGAGACTTTAAACTTTATATGTGGTATGAAAGAAGCCATATATCGTATACTTTATACATCTATTATATGAGAGTTTAAAAATTATACATTATATTTAATACGAATTAAACAATAATTATTATATTGTACATATCATACATGTATAGTATTAAAGTATTACACTTTATCAGTGAATGGTTGAATAAGGCCATATATTGTACATATTATACGTAGTATATGAGACTATATCAGTGTATGGTAGAATAAGACCATATATTGTACATATTATACATATATTGTATGAGACTATATCAGTGTATAGTAGAATAAGGCAGTAGGAATCAAACATGTATAAAATCTGTACGATATCGAAGAAAAGGAGAATAAATATCAGTACTACAAAATACCTCCTTCTCCTTCAAGTTTGGATTTTGTCATTCTTTGTCTCATTATAGCGACTGAATTATACAAATAACAATATCTGAGTTGGGAATAAGACAGGTACATCGGTACATTTGATGCAACATAAAACATTCACTATCATATTGATTTCAAATACATTGTATTAAAAATGACAAGGTTATTTTATCCCCAAACTTCATACCCATACTGCCAATAGTCTCATTAGAGCAATAAGGTACCAAGTGTTTATGAAATAAGAAAGGACTTGGTACTTTTTTAATATATCACAAGTTTTACTATAAGTACACTTCCAGTTTTGCATGAAACGTTTACACTCATTTAATTAACCAATAGAAACACTCATTTAAGCCGTTGTGTAAGAAAAATAAACGTCTTGTTAACAATATTATCACTACAATCTGTGATAAAACAATACGCTATTCTCAATCATATAGAACTCCGATGTATAATCAAGTATTTATAATTGCATTGTCCGTTCTTGGCCATCATGTTTATCAGATAAAATATAAAATATAGATGTTTCACTTGTATAAGCACATATCGTGTTTGTATTCTATATTTTACATTTTTGTTTAATTTCTGCTTACAGCCTATTTAACATCTATCTTTTGAAAGCATGCTGTTACGGCGGCCATTTGAAATGTTGCTGAGCCGACGCTTTAATTAAAGTAACCAAAAACTGTATTAATAAACATTTGTATTGCTAAATTATTAGTAATTATCATGTACTGCTGTATGAAATTGAAAATACACAGGTATTGTTGAAAGTTTATATAACAAATTAAGATCAAAGAAATATCAAATATATAAAGATTCTGTAAAAAGTAGAATGAAACAAATAAAGGCTTTACTACTTGATATATATATATATAGGCTTCGGCTTTATATGAAATATGATGAGACTGTTTGCTTTCAAATAAAACATAAAAGACTATGTAACCAATAAAATCCAATAACATGAAATAAAACAAAATTACAAAAAAAAAAAAAAAATAAATAAAATAAGAAGACTATTTAAACAATAATTTGACGCGTAGCGATAATAACAAATTGAATAATGTAATTACGTTTGTAATAAATCTAGATGTTTACTTTGAATGCATTTATATTATACTTAAGCATTGTTTGATAAATATATTGTTTTTTAATTCCTTAAACGGAGCGAATGATTCTAAATAAGAATGCGATACCATGTTTTGGCTATTTAAAAGTAACTATGAATGAAGTGTACGCTTACGATAAAAAAGTACTAATTGAATGCAAAGACCAAAAAACGTTCTGCATTGCGCTACGCATTTTGACATTTGTTTTTTATAATGCTCTTTTGGTGCACTTATAGATAAAAGTTTCAGTTTTTGAGAATAAACGTTTGATGCAACAAGTTATTTCAAGGATATGTTTCCATACACATTTTACATTGCCTATTTTAAATTAATGCTGCCTTGAATAACTTCAGTGATATTCTTGGCATTGGAAAACATATGCTAACTGTCTTTATTTGAACTTATTTAAAACCAGCAAACTATTAAAATAAAATAGTGAAATTCAATTTCTAAAACTTAAAATATAGATATCACAGCAGAACACATTCCCTGGATATGCTATATCAAATACTTTCAAAAGTATGGTAGATAACTCTTAAAACTTACAAGAGAAGAGAAAAACGTATTGACACTAACTCCAACCAATATTATTGTAATGTATGCATAGACTTTTGACATGCTTTTTTATTGATAATGCTATATAATTTGGTTACACTCAAATTCCATTGTATAATGGGTAAAATACAATTAGACACTACATCTCATTGAATGGAATAATTCTGACACAAACTAGATCCATGAAAAAGTATATTTTAGATCTCATCAAATTCATTTGTGTCAGGATTATCCCAATCAATGAGATGTATTGTTTTATTGTATTTTATCCTTGATAAATATTGGAATTAAAGTAAAACCAAGTAAATAATATACTTCCCTACTTCCCAATTAATATTATATCAACTAGAAGCATATAAGCAGTTTGCAAGCTGGACCAAACAACAACAACGTTGTTCAGACCTTTTATGAAAATTAAAGAAAAAAAAACAAGAAAAATATTACTATTAACCATGACATTTTTCAATGGTAATGCATGGCAGACAAAGAAAATACCAGTTTAACTGTCATACAGTGTATAGAATTCAAATTCAAATAGGGAGATCCTAATTTATACCCTGCAAATACAATTCAATTATAACGAACAAACAACACGTTTTACAACAGCGCTTTAAGTCTGAGTAATATACTACCTTGATTTGGAAAGGATTTTCTCCCTGACGGAGCAAATGGTTTTCCATCGGCTTTGTGGAATATAAAATGATGTAGGTTAGGAAGAGAAACAGAGAAATCAAATAATAAAATAACAGTATGTATTCTTTATAACTGCCAACTACTTCACACAAAGGTATAATATGAACTTATTACACGGTATGAGATATCAAATGTTATTCATAATACTGAAAAATGATGTCATAGGATAAAAGCTTTCGTTGGAAAGCTGAGATGTAAAATAACATGTGAACAGAAAATATCAACAATGAAGGAATACGATGCAACTTCTTAAAATGTATGTGTGCACAACTTTCAGGAAACATGCAATATCATAGCTCTACATATGCAATCATGTTGCATCTTCAGTGTTCTTGTCATCAATGTTCTGGATCTGTACTGCATAAACGTGTATATTTCAACGCTTATCAAATATATCGAGCTGTATAACGTATTGTCTGCATGCATAAACGCCGAAGTAATATGCAATTTCGATTATCATATGATACGACTTTTATCGATAATACAACAAATCGTAAACTCTATCTGACTGAAGGCCTATCAACACTTACTGTGTTTTTTATAAATGAAAAATCGTGATAGACTATGCAGCTAAAGAGATATGAAACATATATATTGCACATCAGAAAGCGCACCTTACAAATAATGCTACTTATTGTTTCACAAAAAATGTTTTGAAATATTGCAACATGAAATGAATAACATATGATGCATGTAGTGATACGTCACAGATGACGTCACAATACCGTATTTTATGACGTATCTTAAATGTGTTACTTTGGTTCATATGCTCTAAGGATAAGTAAGTGCCAGGTGAATTTCACAACCTCAGTATCGAGCTAACGTAAGCGATATTTACAGTTTTAGAACATGTATGAGGTCATTAATAATGAGTATAATGAACAACTCATTTTCCTTACTAAAATACACTTAAATACATGTTCTGAAACTGTAAATATCAATTACAAAGATTTATAATGTTGCTTTGAAAATTCACCCGCTGCCTTTTTATCCTGTCAATACATGATAGTAGTTGGTGTTATTTCATGTAAATTAAACACCGGTACAAGTATAAAAAATACAGTGAAACGTACATGTATACATTTTAAACAAGTAACTATCAAACATTTATCCTTTAAGCATAATTACATCAATGTGTTAACTGTACGTTTGCATTATATATACTATTAACTCAGTGTATACTAAAATAAGTATTATTCTTAAGGAATATAAATGGTGTCACAAGAAATATGTTAAAGTTGTAAGTAGTATACCTGGAGAAGTTCGATTCCTTAACCCTGAGCCTTGTCCTTCTGTTTGCGTAGGAATAATAAAAGAAGTTTGTTTATGTGTCATGTTCCGTAAGACAATAATGTAAACACAACACTATACTTACTACACGTGTAAATATGAAGCACGATAACATGGTTGCATGACTATACTTACTAACAATGCTAGTTAGAATTCGCACTAAGAATGATACATGTACAAATGACACCTTTATGGCAACACCAAATAGGCTAGCATTGTCACTTTAAGACAAATTGACATTTACAAACCAGCTTTGTCACTTTAAGACAAATTGACATTTACGAACAAGCATTGGCACTTTAAGACAAATTGACATTTATCAAATTACATTCTCAGCCAAAGTTTTGTTTCTATAAAAAGGAACTTTAGTTTATACAGGTGTCGTTGGCAGTATTCCACAATATACATGAAATACCAATAGTGTGAAAGGATTGAAGACATCAAACAATAATCGAACATTTAATTGGAGGTTATAAATAGACTGTTATAGTTATATTCTTAAAAATTAGTGTCAAACAAAAATGTTTTTTATTTATTCTGCCTATATCATGTTATACAAGATAATTGGAGAGCTCCGACCACCACGTGGCATATGGTTAAATAAAGATATTTGAAATAAATATTATCCGTAAAATATAGTATATACAGATCGTCCTTCATAGGTTAAAAGGGTGAATTATTAACAGATATATACGATTGTTGTCTTATAGCAAATAATATAAAACAAAATAGTAACACTGTAACTTTATTTAAACAAGGTAATGTATAATATATTTATATGAGTTCAACACAATCCAAAATGTATAAAAGAATAATCTATGCCATAAAAGTTGGAGGGACCCAACCATATTGCAATCATATGTAATGAACGTACTGCAGCGTATTGAAGCCAAAGATATAAAAAAAGATGTACTTCCCATTATGAATTCATCAATAAAATGTTATTATTCTCAACTTTATATCAAATAAGTCCTAACGTCATGTTCAGTTGTCATAAAACAATTACTGTATTCAGTAAAGGAACAATCAATGATATCATTATCATAATCATTGTAAAATTCCATTTCTGGCACACCTCATGCATGTAAAATGCACCTGTTAGCCGGATCTAAATCCCAACATTTACTGTTAGAGTAGTAAATATTTGCAAGAGGAGACTATCAAATTACAACGCTACACTAGGATATCTGCTAATGGTGAATTAACACAGATCCGTGAGTACAGAGTGCATCTCCCTCGAATTTCAAATGTTTGGCAGTTGGAGTTAATCATTTTTTTAAAAAAATGCATATAACAAACACTTTTTGTTTGTTTGTTCTTTAGCAACTAAATGTATCAACAATAATCTAGTAGACATTGATGCCAGTAAAATTTAAAAAAAGAGTTCTCTGTTTTGAATCATGTAGTGAATCATATAAAACGTGCCCCAGAGCCACCTTGCGGCTTTTATATGGCAGTTATGGCTTTAAGCTCCACATTGGCGTCTCTTGATATGGACTGTTCCAACACAGCGACAACTGTTGACAATTCTTATAGATGTTAATATGGTTCTTCATTATGCGTTTTCTTTGTATTTTCTCATGCTCATGTTCTTTGATGGCTGTGTACTTTGAATCCTGTGTTTGCTGTTAATTGCATACTTTCTTATTTTTTATATAAATAGTTTTTTCAATATAAATGATTAACCATTGCAGTTGTTAAAACACTCTTTGTGCATTGCATGTAATTGCTTATCTCATTATTCCGATTATGTTACTTAAATGCATAATCAACATCTTTATCAACATGCCCTATTTATCAATTATCAACATGCCCTATTTATCAATTATCCATTTCCAGCATCTTAAACTGCCAAACTAATTGTTGCTGTCATAGACATAAGTCGGCTATTGGAATAGCAAAAGTCATTATTACTTTGTTTTCCCCGTTTCTATTGGGTTAACGAATTAGGCATATCAGTATTAGAAAAGGGAAACATAATCTACGTCTTGTTGGTTTCATGTTAGTTTTTATGTTGTTTTTGATGTCATAACTTATCGCAATATCTCGGTAACGCATTAAAATATCTCCGAAGCTGCAGTTGACCATTCACGAGTGGACGTACACGGGACTTTTAAATGTGTCAGATAAACAAATTACACAACAGATGTAAGTATTTTGGATTGTGTTGAATACCATAACAAACAAACTCATATAGTGCAATAACTGTGTCAACAGGAAGGAAAGACACTTTGTTCAAATATGACAAAAGTCTGCAAAATAACAAAGGTGTTGCAAGGTGCGTAATTCTACAAGACTAGAAGAATCTAAGTTCGATGGCTACCTGTAAGGTTAGGATTACTTTTCGATATTGGCGGCTTGTCTTCAGATTCTGGTAAATACAAACCAATGCATAGTTAATAATATGAAATTTATACGCCGGTGACGTCGTAGCTGTAGAACTACTTTTTTCGCATTAAAGTTTTAGGATTTTGACAAATATTTAGAACATGCATTCTGGATACTCCGCATAAAATATCTTACCAGATCTTTAATGTATTTTTCTGCCATCTGTCATGAACCTAATACTACATATATAGAGAGCATGCTTTGACATTTATGTACAGTTAAATGTTTATAGATGGATACATTTATGTTATGATGTAAACATGTAAAGCATATGCATATTCATAAATAATGAAAAAATGACGTTATCTGACTAAAGCAGGATAAATGTTATTTTATGAATGCTGTGTTTATACTGGGCAGGCATGCATACTTTGTAGTTTCTCAACAATCAGTATACTATTAGCTACTATTTAGCTACTATTTAAAACTGATGCTTGAACTAAAGGGGTACTAGTATTGTTATAGACATGTTTGCACTATAATATAATAAAACAATTGGACATCCGGTCATAATGACGTCATGCATGCATCTCCGTTAATTGGTATATCTTACACTCGTGAATAAGTATCAAATGTTTGTTTCATCTGAAATACTCAACAGTTTATGGTTCACATTAATATGGCTGTCTAACAAAGGGTTGTTTATACTTATTTTCGGGTAAAAATTATATAATAGTGATAAAACATCCTATAACGGAAAGAACAGCCAATATTGTGTTGATTGTGTTTATTTGAAACGGCGTTTAATTGTGGGATAATTAGTTTTACAGAGATGCACATCTTTAACATTCCTTAGAAGTTGTAAGGACATGCCACGTACTAATATTATAAAAAATCCATAATTAGCACAAATTATCTCCGTTACACTTGTACTTCATGTCCAGGGAATTGTCTCTGCAAACTGTCAAAATGCTTTAAAAACATTGTTTCAATTCGTGCCTTCTCACTTAAGTGTTGTTTTAGTAATATGAACTGTTAACTGAACAAGAATATTGCTCAAGTGGGAGGGATTATTATTTTTAATTCAATGACTTGTTGCACTGACATTCACCACCCTTGGTCTGTAATTTACACCTTGCCTTCCGTTAACACGCTTCAGACCTTGCCAATTTGGCTATATTATTTTTTTGATACACATTAACACGGATAGTTACAAATAAGGAAGCCATAGTTTAATTAACTTTTTCTTTGATCAGCCTAGTCAATTTCATATAGTTGGAAGACTAAGGGCCATATGGGCTTTGAATACATCTAAATTGTATTTGCCACAAAAAACGAATGTGATTATGTAATAAATTTGTTACTGGTAAAGCTACGGACTTTCCATAAATGAAAATAACTCAACAATAGCCTAATAAACGTTTTTTTCTGAGATACATCATATAGAGAGTATATTGTATTACAAATTATACGCATTTCTAGACACAACACATGGATCATACAAAATTCATAGCGTACAACGGGGAAACACACACTAGCTCATACAAATGAATGCTATGTAGAAATTGCCTCCAATAAATATGTCTTCTGGGGTGGTAACGTAACACGTTTGCTGATTGGATAAACATATTACCATACCGTCCGTTAAATGTTAATTCATCCCAAGAGGTTACCGACCTAATAAGTAAATGCAGTTTATTCTTTAGAACAATTACTAACGTCTGTTAAATGAATTGAGAAAACAGTCTTTGGATGCTAAGCTTGTTAAATTGTTTTCGTATTTTTAATAAAGTGTCATAGGATGTGTGCTTCCCCTTGTATCTTTCACTTTTAAACACATCTCTCATTGTGTGGATTTTTTTCTTTTGATGATGATATTTACATTATAATGCAGTTTATGACGAACACCTTCAATGAAATTATTTGTTTATCTTTAATACATTACGCGATGGTAGCATAGCCAATGCCAACTGCTACACGTGTCCAAAAGACGAAATCTAATGGTCATGGTCTAATGAGGAGAAACACACATGCTTTGCTAAAACTAATCACCAAAAGGGTACTATATATTTTAAGAGCAGTGTGCCCCACCCCAGAAAACGTATTTATAAACATGTATTCCTACATTGTCGTGTATAGAGGATGAAGTGACGTGCGCATGATACTAACCAGGTGCAAGGATTTCAGTAACTTTAAGGGGTGTGCCGGGGTTAGAGGTTATTTCAACAAGCCGGGGTGTATTCTTGACGTCGTAGGACGGTGGCCTATTTCTCTGGGGTATACCGGCCGGCTCGTCCTTATCTGTGTGATTCATCATGAGCATTGGGATGCTCTCCTCACCGTTTCGGCCTGGCAATGAGTAAATGTTAGTCGCATGTAATTAAGTTTAGTTAACTTATTTATTTTACGTCGATTGTGAAACAAGTTATTGCAACTTAGACAAATCACGCTTGAGATTTTTTTTCTGGGTAGAACCAGC
Source organism: Panopea generosa (assembly GCA_029582155.1). Taxonomy (NCBI): domain Eukaryota; kingdom Metazoa; phylum Mollusca; class Bivalvia; order Adapedonta; family Hiatellidae; genus Panopea; species Panopea generosa. Next base: position 13,626,960 of record CM055904.1, read on the forward strand.
ATTAAGCATAAGCGGAAAAAAGTGGCACCACACATAGCCGTGGCGGAGGATCATACCCACGACCCTCCGATCCTGGGTTCGATGCTCTGCCACTGGACACGCGCACCTTATATGTTAATTCGTGCCTTCCCTTGTAAAATAATTTTGTAATTCCTACTATGTAATATCATTAATTTTGTTCTGCTAAATTATCCGTGTATTTATCTACAAGGAAACACTTTCTACGGTTATCCCCGTTAGATATTGCCTGAAATAAGAAACTCATGACATTTACTGTAGAATCTGTCCTACTAATACGTGGCAGCCATATTCATATAGAAGCAAAAGCATATTAATTTTATGGGCATATAAAGAGCTTTCTAATATAATTTTATTAACAAATATTAACATTTTCTCGAACTTTATTTTATTAAAGTTAAAACTGAAACCGAGGCAAATAACTTTAATCCTATTATTAATTTATAAACAATGATTAAGTAAACATTGTTAAGAATATGTCCGGTTATGTCCGGTTATTTCCGGTTTATGATATTGTACTTGATGCCAATTATTAGCAAGCGCGAAATCCATTGCAGAACGTCTAGGTTTGATCCATACCGTCATATCTTATGTATGTATGTATTTATTATGGTTACTATGGTTACACTGTAGTAAGTCTATTTTTAACTGTCATGTTGACCGTTTATTTGAATTATACATTTCCTGCTGGGCAAATATAATTTATTTTTTAACATAATCTCCTTAGATTGGTTTTGTTGCATACTTATGTATAACCAGCTGCATCGATTCGATAACCTCATTCCTTGTTTTTAATTGGAACATCTTAATTGTGAATTTTGTGTTTATTTGAATATTTAGCGTTGTTTTCATGCCTAGCATGGCTAACAGATCATCAATTAACCTAACTACTCTTTTCTGGGACCCTGGATGTTAAGCCAGTACTCGAGTACACCCATCTTTGCAAGTTAAATGATAATTCGTTCCCCCACTTGGATCAGCGGTTATAGATGAAAGACAATCAGATGCAATGTCATATATCAGTCATTACAGAGACTGCGGTCGGGTGGGGAGTCGAACTCGCGATCCTTGGATTGTGACAATTTAGTTAACAGCAAGTAATGATTGATTGATTTATTGATTGATTGATTGAATATTTAGCGTCATTTTTATGCCATCGAGGGCTAACAGACGATTAGTAAACCTAACCACTGTTTCCTGGGATTAACCAGTACTCGAGCATACCCCATCTCCGCAAGTAACTGATAACTTTCCCACTTGAATCAGTCGTGAGAGACGAATAATAATGAGACACAATGTCGTATATCAATCATCACGGAGACTGTTGCCGGGCGGGGATTCGAACTCACGACCCCTGGATTGATAGTCAGACGAGTAACCGACTGAGCTAATCGGGCCCGGCAAGCAATGAAACACAATATATATAAAACACAACTTCCAGGTATATATTTCTGGAAGGAAACCTCTAACTAGTCTTTGCAGTACCACCGTCATTCCGCGTGTAACTGCCAAACTTAGAGAATCAAGCAACGTTTTTTTCGATGTAATGTAATGATGTTACAGAGGTATTACTTGAAGAAGTATAGACGTAAATAAACACAATGAAATACAGACGCGATTTAGAAATGAATGTAATCGATTTCATGCTTATTGGATAAAAAAATAATTAAAATGGATTTTTTAAAAATTAGTTTAACATAGATAACATTAGGGTAACAGAAAACAAGATTATCGCTCCATTGGTGAAAAAAAGGTTCCAAGTGCCTACTTATTTCATATACACTTGGTACCTTATTGCTCTAATGGGACGTAATATATGTTAATAAAATCCTCCAAAAGTAGTTAGTATCATAACTAATAGGTAGGGTTACCGATAGCGAATGTTGTTAGATGAATTTGCATACCATGCCATGCAAAAGCTTAGACATAACTCCCCGTCTAACAATACCCTGTTAAACAGACCCCATTGGAAGATGAGACTTAGTTTTATTGAGTCGGTTTATGGGCGATTATGGAATTTACATCGCCCCTCGCGTTCCCTAGCATCAGTTTAAGCGGTATTTAGTAACTGACCAATCAGCGTGCTCGTAACAATTACTATTTAACAGACCCAATTCGGAGAGCTGGGTTCGTTCTATAGGCTGATGATTCAAGGGAACCAGTCATACAAACACAACTGCAATGATTCTTGTCTATCCATCTCCCTACTTACTAGTCGATCCCATATCACTGTTTGTGTAGGGTTACAGTAGGCTACATATCTTTTGGGTGTACTGAATTATGGGCATCGTTTTGCGTCGGCCAAACCGAAGGGACGTTTTAGATTGTGACGTGTTTATATATTTCAGGATTTACAGATATAAGGGATATATATATATATAACGTATTTACAGTTGTAATACTTAAAGAAGTGATTACAAAATTAAAGAATGTTGCTCTTAACTGCACGTATAATGACTGTATTTGTTTGTTTTTTGTGTGTATGGGATTTGGCGCCATTTTTAAACATTGTTAACAGAATTTCGGCGGTCAACATCCCTGGGATACGCCAGTCGTTTAACCAATATTAGACACACCTCATCAGCCTTACAATGTATTCATTCTATCCCCACATATTAAGAGGAGATGGGAGATTTGTGGTCGTAGAAAAATGAATTGGTCAATCATCACAGATCACAGAGACCATGGCCACAAATGACATTTAGGTGACCGCCGTGGTCGTGAATAATTGTTTACAATACGTAGTACTACGTGAAACTGTAATGAATTGTTCAAATGTCGTCAAGGAACGTGCAAATGTTGACATCATATATGCATGCAAAATATTTTAGATTAGAATTATAGAAAATAAAATTATGATGCAAACAACACAAACCCCAAATCAACATATTCAGCCTTGTTTGAATGAAGGCATTTCGTGGCCTTTCGTTACCATCTATCAATTGTATTGCCATGCGCACATGTAGATAAATGTTGTCATTGGGTCGATATACCATATAGTAGTAAATGTTATGATATTAAAATATATGCTAAATAACATTATGTTGTTATTGATTTCGATGACTATATGACAAAATGAATTCGATAATATTTTGTTGTAGCTGAATTTGATAATATTATGAAAACATTATGATATAACAATATAATTATATAATTGATGTACGTATATCAATTGCAATTATTCCTTACACTAATGACTAAGTTAAAGAGGCATCTGTTATAAATGTAGTGTAAGAGAAAATATTTTAATTTGTAGAAAGAAGTGCGATTTTCTGCAGCAACGTGTGTTTCTATCCAGAGGCAATCTTATTCGTGATTGTTTTATTGAAACAATTTCCGTAATTTCGAACGGACTTCACCGATTACCAAGAATCCGAAGATTTGATATATAATATCAAGCTAAACAACTTTCGGCCATTTCCGCATATATATCAAATTTTGAATTAAGCAGGACAAGATCGATTTTAAATACCTGCACATTCTGTCGAAAATGATCAGATATATCTGTATGGTTGCTGTTTTAGATTTAAGAACGGGGCATATTACGTTAGGTATTCTCATTCTGATACAACGATTATTTTTACAGAAGCTGAAAGATATGCGTTTTATTAACAAAAAAGTTAATAAAATTACGTCATCTATGAGATAAGTTTATGAAAATCATTATTAATACTAAATCCTAAAAAAGTCGGAATTAAAGGAGATCCCTCTTTAAATAGTCAAAGTGTACAATACACGCACGCAGTAATACACGTGTACAGTTGTATAGCGAAGACGAATGCGAGGATTATCTCAAAGTAACCATTCTCTTTTTAAACAAACAGTATTCTCAGTTTCTCGGTTTAGTTGTGATTTATTTTCTACTTAGTATAGATTTACCAATACGCAATAATCAGCGCTGACTGAAATTGGAACGTCCAAATATTAGAGTGTATTGCAATGTGACACTGTCACTAGACAAATAATCACATTTATTCTCTCAAAGTATTCACTTAGGCCATTATAAATTTATTGCTAGATTTTCATCGAATATTTTCTTAAAAACGGTGAAAGCGGGAGGATTTTATTTTTTATTTTCATTTTTAAATTTTTTTATGTTTTTTTTTAAATTTTTTTTATGAAAATAAAAGGGAGGGGAGGGGGGGGGGTTATGAGGGCGAGGATGATTATCTAGCAATCAATTTATCATGACCTTACCGACTCAGATTCGAAAACAGTGAGAACAACCCAAGCATTCAGTAAATCGACATCTTTGAAATAAATTTAAATATATGATACATGAACCTTGAAAAAAAAATCAAACGAAAGTTTTACAGCAGTTCGTGCATTAGGTGACTGTATTATAACAATCAAATAGAATATAGTTAAAATAACGTATATTGTAGGCAACAAAATGACTTTTTTGTTAAGTTTAGTTTTCATTTTAACTATATTTATGTTTAGATAGTGCTGTCTTTTTTTTTTATTAGTATCTAAACTAAAACGGACTAGTATAAAATAAAACATGTGCCATTGTTGCCAATTTCAAGAAAATGAAAAGTGGCATTTTTTTAAAAAAAAATTCAAAACAAAATTTGCGAATTATTTCTACACGTCCATTTTATATGAAGCGATATCTGCATTCAAATTCTGAAACGATTGGTCCAAAATCAGAAATTCTTAATCGTGCTTTAAGTGCAGTTTTGATTTCAATTCCGTACATGATTCTTTTAGTTTTTTTCTTTTTACATATCTTTGTAAAACTGCCATAAATTTAAAACATACAACACCGATTTATACCAAACATCTCCTTTTAAAAATGGCATTGGTTTTGTAATTTTAATAAAACTTATTTTTAAAAAAAATCATTTTGCTGCTGACAATGGTATGTTCTGAAACTGCCATTTGATCAAGTCATAATAGAATTGTAAAGTACAAGTGGACAGACATATTCCGAGGTTTTACCGACATAGGTGAGGATATTGCTCTACTATGTATAGCAGCGGCGTTACCGGTAGGTTCTCCGATAACTGAGCAGTTGATAAACGTTGAATGTAACTGATTCAAATAGCAGATTTAGACAATAACGCGTTTGATGCTGAAGTTGAAGAGTCTGACGATCTCGATGCATTTAAAAATGAAAAAAAAAAAGAACTTGAATTAATACATGGCTAGCGACATGCCCATGTTATTGTCATAGGAAATACAAATACCAGCCATGATGAGTTGCCTTTGGTCATTTATATTATTAGACGCTGTACTGAGATTGCGTCACGTGATCTTAAAAATGTCTTCCATTATAACATCAGATTATTCCGAATCCAAAATCAAAATTCTCTATGACTTATTTTTTTAGGTTTTTTTTGTTGTTTTTATTTGACAGATTATAAATATGGTTTTTGTTTTCAATAAAGACATCTTGCGATAACTCACCTATATGAACTAATTCAAGGTTACATGACAACACCTGGTATTGCATCAAGTTCCTTCAATTTCCTCATGCCCCAAAATATCCATGCCCCATTAACTAAATCATTGTATACTCTATCCTACCTACTGGGTCACAATACAAATAATATCGTCGATCAGGAGCTACAAGGAGACAAATTATAGGTGTTAAATATGTAACGAATATTAACTAATGTAAAGGTTAGGTAAATGAATATTCATAAATGTAAAGGTTAGGTAAATGAATATTCACTAATGCAAAGGTTAGGTAAATGACAAATTATAGGGATTATATATGTAACGAATATTAACTAATATAAAGGTTACGTAAATGACTCATTATAGGTATTGTATATGTAACGAATATTAACTTATATAAAGGTTAGGTAAATGACACAATATAGGTATTGCATATGTAACGAATATTAACTAATATAAAGGTTTGGTAAATGACGCAATATAGTTATTGCATATGTAACGAATATTAACTAATATAAAGGTAAGGTAAATGTCACATTATAGGTATTGTATATGTAACGAATATTAACTAATATAAAGGTTAAGTAAATGACAAGCAGTTTGTTATCTAACATTGATATATGTGATGATAATATAATAATTTAATTTTTTACAACCCATAGTAGTGACATATAATGTTAAAATATATCATACATTTAAAAAGGCATTTACTAATGATACAATTATGAAATATACACATACATGTGTATTATTTTTCCAGATATTAATTGTACTAAATCAAACTCTAGAATATACAAATGGACATTATGTTTTTTGTTTAAAATAACTATCTGAAATAGATGGTAAATAAGTTGATACAATATATTAAAAAAATGTGGCTATGATAAAAATAGTGGGTATGATAAAAAATAGTGATTATGATAAAAATAGTGTGTATGATGAAAAAAATGTGGCAATGATAAGACATGTGATTATGATAGAAATAGTGTGTATGATGAAATAAATGTGGCAATGATAAGACATGTGATTATGATAGAAATAGTGTGTATGATGAAAAAAATGTGGCTATGATAAAAATAGTGGGTATGATGAAAAGAGATGATGGATCGGGTAAGATATATTTAACAGTGGTATAAAGTTTAAAGCATACAGATTATTGTATATAAAAACATTACTGTATGTAGGAAAATATAAACAGCTTCGATATCTTTCTCCTCTGTCTATAGTCAATAAGGTAATCAAATCATAAGAATATTTAAAGACTTTGAATCGCTTAGAATAGGAAAAAACAATGAAGTTACAATATTTAATATGGATATAGCAACTGCTACCACGATAGTGCATTTACGCTGTTCATAATACTACAAAAATGTGTAAAAATGACACGTGATATCTCGATAAGTGCCTACAGCCGAGAGTCCCCGTATTTTAATACATGCCATTAGAGTCATTTCAAGGTTTTACCGTTTAAAAACTGATATATCTTTTTCTGTATGTTTGTATTTACTGTATTTCAATTTGAGACTCTTTTGCAAGTTGTATAAACGTATATGTGTGATGTTAATACTTCGACCAATGCTGATAAATATGAATTTACTCCAAAAAAAAATCAAAAAAAATCCACTGTTATGGCACTGTTAATGAAAGAATATTTTTTTAATATTTGGTTGAGATTTGCTTCTTTCAATTTCCCGCTATGTTGATATTGCCGAACTGATGGTAAAGGTATACATTGAGTACATGGTGAGTAAGAATAGTGAACGCTGTGTTGGCGAAAATAAAAAAAAAAGTGATTTAGAATAGACAGAATGAAAAGAAATATTTATGCATTCATGTCTATAATTCCGTTTTCGAAAAAGTGATATGAAAAAATGTATTGCTACTAAACAGATAATCATTTTTTGATCTTTGAGTGACACACGTTGTTCGGTTTGGAAAATACATGTTTATGGCGTTGAACGCAATTTCAACCAATAACTCAAACTTGTTTCATTTATGAGAAACTAGGGAGAACGTCACTGCAATAATGTAGAATAAAATCTATAATGCGTTATTGGTTTAAAACCATAACATTAGCTGGAGTTTAAATAGATTACGGTTATGTATACAAAATTACTCGAAAACTTAGAAAAGTATCCAAACAAATATCATGAGATAAACCAGTAAAAGGTATACTTGAAACTATACGTTTTAAATACGCTTTGTTACAACAAGGCGTTGGAAATGTGGTATAGTTTTTGTCTTTATTTAATCAAAGACTCAAGTTGGAATGAAAATTTGAAAAAAAACTCTTCCGGAAGAATTTTCAGATTTTAGTTTTAAACCATATCCAGATACAATAAAAATAATTAGTTGTCAGTGTAATATGCTGTGCGTGTTATTAAATAGTAACCGCTGTGTTAAACGTAAGGGGTTCATTACTCCATTTAAGGTTTTTTACACAGGTGGCCGATTGGAAATATATAAATAGTTTCTATACTACTACCCCTAAGCCGACATTTCCGCAACAGAATTCCCGACCAATAGTAGGTTTTCAAATTAGTATGTATTATTGTTATTGTTTCCTGGTACCTGAGTTGATTCGTTACTGTTTACAAAAAACGGGTACCAGGAAACAACAGTAATGCATTCAAACTTGAAAATCAATCTTACATTCATTGCGAAAATGGCATTAAAGAACTTTATAGTTTATACTAAATTATTTACCTCGATGGTAAACAAACCTGAGAGCGTAAATGAATCGCTTCCTTGTACGATGCCTGGGTAAAACTAAAACTGGATATTGAACCCTCAGCCTCTGGTGTAAGTGACCAACACTGTTTTCACTGTGCTGCCGTATTAATAATGTTTAAGGAACTACTAGTAAGGTAATCCTTTTATATACAGGGAGACAAATTCAGCTGTCAGCTTTCTTCTGAATTCCTTTCCCAAGTATATAGACCTGTTTTAACTATGTGATATGTTAAACATAACTGTATACTGCAGTTGTTTTAACTATGTGATGTGTTCATGTTATTTCATACTGCACTTGTTTTAACTATGTGATGGGTTCAATGTTATTTTATACTGCACTTGTTTTAACTATGTGATTAGTTCAATGTAATTTTATACTGCACTTGTTTCAACTATGTGATGTGTTCAGTGTTCAATGTTTTTTATATTACACTTGTTTTAACTATGTGATGTGTTCAATGTAATTTCATACTACACCTGTTTTTACTATGTTATGTGTTCTATGTTATTTTATGCTACACTTTTTTGACTCTGTGATGTGTTCAATGTAATTTTATGCTAAACTTGTTTTAACTATGTGACGTTTTCAATGTTATTTTATGCTGCACTTGTTTTAACAATGTGACGTGTTCAATGTTATTTTATGCTGCACTTGTTTTAACTATGTGATGTGTTCACTGCAATTTTATTCTGCACTTTTATTAACAATACGAAATGATCGATGTTATTGTATACTATATTTGTTTTAACTATGTGATGTGTTCAATGTAATTTTATACTACACTTGTTTAAACTATGTAATAGGTTCAATGTAATTTTATACTACACTTGTTTTAACTATGTGATAGGTTCAATGTAATTTTATACTACACTTGTTTTAACTATGTGATAGGTTCAATGTAATTTTATACTACACTTGTTTGAACTATGTGATGTGTTCAATGTAATTTTATACTACACTTGTTTAAACTATGTAATAGGTTCAATGTAATTTTATACTACACTTGTTTTAACTATGTAATAAGTTCAATGTAATTTTATACTACACTTGTTTAAACTATGTGATGTGTTAAATGTAATTTTATACTACACTTGTTTTAACTATGTGATGTGTTCAATGTAATTTTATACTACACTTGTTTTAACTATGAGATAGGTTCAGTGTAATTTTATATTGCACTGTTTAAACTATGTGATAGGTTCAATGTAATTTTATACTACACTTGTTTTAACTATGTGATGTGTTCAATGTAATTTTATACTACACTTGTTTAAACTATGTCATAGGTTCAATGTTATTTTATACTACACTTGTTTTAACTATGTAATAGGTTCAATGTAATTTTATACTACACTTGTTTTAACTATGTGATGTGTTCAATGTAATTTTATACTACACTTGTTTTAACTATGTAATAGGTTCAATGTAATTTTATACTACACTTGTTTTAACTATGTGATGTGTTCAATGTAATTTTATACTACACTTGTTTAAACTATGTGACAGGTTCAATGTAATTTATACTGCCTGCACTGGTTTAACTATATGATGTGTTCAATGAAATTTTATACTACACTTGTTTTAACTATTTGATGTGTTCAATGTCTTTTTATACTGCACTTGTTTGAACTATGTGATGTGTTCAATGATATTTTATACTACACTTGTTTTAACTATGTGGCGTGTTCAATGTTATTTTATACTGCACTTGTTTTAACTATGTGATGTGTTTAATGTAATTTTATACTACACTTGTTTAACTTTGTGATGTGTTCAATGTAATTTTATACTACACTTGCTTTAACTTTGTGATGTGTTCAATGTTATTTTATACTACACTTGTTTTAACTATGTGACAGGTTCAATGTAATTTTATACTGCACTTGTTTTAACTATTCGGTATGTTCAATGTAATTGTAAACTACACTTGTTTTAACTATGCGATATGTTCGATGTAATTGTAAACTACACTTGTTTAAACTATGCGACATGTTCGATGTAATTGTAAACTACACTTGTTTGTTTTTAATATGCGATATGTTCAATATAATTGTATACTACGTATGTTTTAACTATGTGATGTGTTCAATGTAATCGTATACTACACTTGTTTTAACTATGTAATATGTTCGATGTACACTATTTGTGAATAAAATACGATTAAAGTATCTCTTTATATATTTCTCATCAGCCACCTGGGGATGTTGTTGCAGCGATGTTATAAACACGTACCTAATAACTATAATATAGAAGCTAACACTGATTATACGAAATGATATTCATCTAAATTGTAATATTCGCGACTTTAAACAACAGTCAAAGCAAGCGTGGTTTAACTAATAGTCACCTTATCGTTTTCATTAAATCAAGAAAATTGTTGTGCATTACATAAACTGTTATATACTGGTCATACCTAATACCGCGAATCTAAAAATAATTCAACCATATAAAGAATGGCATCAATACTAAACAGTAATAAGGTTACTTAAGTGTGCTGAGTAAAAAACAGTTGCCGATACGAAATGCAAAAAATGCCGACGCTAACGAAAGTTGGAGCTTTGCGCATACCCTCTCAGATTGTTATTATACGAGCATTCGCGGTAATAGGTATATCGCGGTATTAGGTATACAAGGGATATATTTGTTTTTAATTATGCATAAGCGGTGTGGAATGATAGAGGTGTTCCGATTGGTGAATCATGATCATTCTAGCAGGTATACTAAAGAGATCTACTTGTTGGTATACATGTTTTGACTCTAGCTTCAAACTCCTTCTAAAGTAATGGATCGATGCATAAATTACAAAACCCATAACCAGTGAAAGCAAGAAAATATGCTATTCAGAAAATCCGTATCCATGGTAACATACCGACAGAAGTCCCATAGTGGTATGGACCTGGGGAAAGATTAACAACTATGTTAAGACAAAATCAGACTTTACTGTGAGTTATTTCCCTTATTGTCTAAGAAAACTATATGTTGTCTTCTATTCGATTGACAAGAACAAAAATATGATATGGAATAATGATATTACGAATCCCATTTCACATTATATTGATCAACAAATTAAATGATTAATTCGATTTTGACGAGTAAGAACACACAATAATATCTGATAGCATTAGTTAGGCTACTATCATATTCAAATAGTTAAAGTTTAAAAAATAAATGCACATGAAAATTTTCATAATATGGCGACGATGAAAAATGTACGTTCAGGGCAAAACGTAATTTGCGTCTTGTTGACACGACATATAGTACAGAGATTGCGCCATTAGTCTATATTTAAGGGCATTTATCTAACTAAACCCTAACTTTATTTTGCTAGTAATATATTTTACAAAATTAAAGACTTTAGATAAAGATATTCTATGAAATGAATAAAAGAAATAATGTGTGTAGTTTTATTTTAAGAATATAAATGTGCTTAGCAGCCTGTTGTTAGTTATATTTTCCATGTTAATCTATTTTTAACAAATGAACATCCACTTCCAATAGCAATATATGTTGGTTTGTGTACAGTACCTGTGTATAAATAGGGAAACTGTTTTAAGTTTAACGTATAGAAGAATACTACATATACGTAAAAGTATTTGTATAAACACGTGCTGAAAATAATTGTGGGAAACCATTTTAATGTATGCTTTTTGATCTAAACGTTATGACTAACATAATGTTTAACTACCCACCAGCTGTAAAAAAAACTTGATATCATTAAATATATTTCTACATTATTTTAATTTATTTGTTTTAATAAGTCTTACAATAGTCGTGCTGGTAACAAGAAATCAATGAAAGGACTGTTTAATAAATAATGAACAAAATAATTAATGTACACTCAAGAGATATGAAAACGCAACACAGGAAGAAATATGAAAAGGCAACTCAGGGTTTAGAGAGGATTTGTTTGGAAATGAAAAAAGTGACACCAATGAAGGCGGTACCAAATTATTCAGACCATTTCATGTAACAACTACTAAAACAACTGTAATTTCATTACTGAAGGTGATGAATATATACACTTGTGTATACACTTGTGTTGCGTTTTCATTATCTCTTAAGTGTATGGACATAATGTTCGTCGTCGACATATAATGCTTATGTTACTATTTCTTCTACTTCGACAACACCCCTAATCCGTCACCCGTACAACCCGATCGACACAATAAATATAATATATAAATAATATTTCGTTCGTCACATTGCTTTGGTGGATGTGTCGTTTGAATACTGGGTCTCCTGTTTGTTTAATATTTTCTTATTTTTCTTACATGTTTCCATTATCTTAATTCTTTCTTACTGAAAAGGACAAAACGGGGCGACCATACGTAGCTGCAAGTACAATACAAATACAATGTTATGGTTTGTATTTATTGTTTGTATTTCTAAATATTAAAACATTGATCATGTTAAAGAAGAATAATAATTCCGGATAAGCACCGATAACCGCAACAAATTGTGAAAATACACATTAAGTCACTTTAGTCGTAACCACGTTTTTTAAAAAAAAATGATTACATGAATAAAATCATTTTATAGCAAAAACTTAATAGTATATAAATACAAAAATGGAAAGTGAGGCTGAACAATTTTATAAAGATACAAAGTACCTGCCATTTCACCATTATTTAACAAAATAAACAATTAGATGCTATATCAATAATTGCATTCAACTGTTAAAAACAAAAGCCCTGAATATTCTAGAAATTACAGTGTATTGCACACTAATGCAGATCAGTATCAACGTCATATACATGTATATGTATTTGCATAGATTTTCCTCCCCAAGCTGAGGAATAGCTGTTAGAACATGATTGTATTATTATATTTGCTATCATACATAATTGACCTGTTTGGACCATTATACGAGTACAATACTTCGAGTTCCAACTTAAGTTTAAACGAATCAATACATATATAGTTAGATAAACATAGATTTTTCGTCCCAAGCTTAAATTATATATGGAATAGCTGTTAGAACATGACTGTATTATTTTATTAGCTATCATACATAATTGTCCAGTTTGGACCATTATACGAGTACAATACTTCGAGTTCCAACTTAAGTTTAAACGAATCAATACATATATAGTTATAGTTAAATGCATTGTATATTAATTAATTTGCTAAACAGAACTAATCTCAGTGTTAATAAATTTCGAGGTACTCGCTCTTTACCATTCATGTTAGTACTCAAATATTGATTACTTTTTAAAATCATATACAAATGTTTATACCATTGCATTTACATTGTATATAGAAGCAATATATTCCTTTTTATGTACCTTAAAGAAACATATTAACGTTTGCACGCATGCATATGTATACATGATATAAATATATATATGTAAACCTAACACACGTGTATTTCTGACTAACATAATTGATTATATTTGATTATTCGGGTACATTGAGTATGTATTCCACCGCACACGTGTGCAAAACAGCAATAATAGCTAGTAACATGCGAATAACCGATATTAAAATGCAACAAACACACACAAACACACTTGTCAGCTTTATGATTGGACTAATTGATTAGTAGCATGTATTTTTGGTATTGATTTCTTCATTTTATTAATCAACAGACTACTGAAACAGCTCAATGCTGTTCAGGATTATTATATTTCATCTTAACAAGAGCTTTTTCTACATATTTGCGATATCCTGTCGCCCACGATGCGACCCCCATCCCACATCAATTACTGTTCATGGTTTTCATTTTCCAGTTTGGTACTGCAAAACGTCGTCTTGTTTGATATTGTTTCCCCTTTTATTCGCAGAACATTATGTCGAAAGATAAACACAATTGTTTATTTTATTATTTACACTACCATATTTATAGTCTCAGCGGCAAACTGTCGATTTGTTTTAAACATTTCTGTTTTATGCACAAAACATATGTTGCAAGGCGATTCATCCGGAACGGTTGATCTTCAGTAGCAATAAAACATGCAGGCTATTGTTACACTATAGCTGCCTCCCGCGTATATACACCGAAAACATCCAGATATATCCTTACTAGCTACGTTCGATGCTACGTTCGATTCTCCATGCTTGCTACGTGTTTATAGTTGATTACATTGTTCATTCGCCAATATTTTGATTTGATTAATAGAAATCTGAAAGCACTCCTCGATAAAGTGTAACGGATAGCAAAGAAAAGTGTTAGTTTAAGTATGGCATTTCACACAGTTCGTTGTCAAATAAACTTTTGATTAATCAACATCAGTCATTTGCTTTCAATTTAATTTTAAACCATAGTTGTAAATGCTCGACAGTACATGATTTTATCGAGTTGTGCCTTCCAAATAGATTTGACACAAAATACAGAAACATAAGGCTTATGCAACTGGAGGAATTGTAAAATACGGCCAATAGTACACGCAGCACAATGGATACTTGTAATGATCTTGTAGTATAGTTCAAATTGACTATGGAAATATATGTGTAATGGTTGAGTATGAAATTGGTTATATATATATATATATATATGTGTGTGTGTGTGTGTGCGTGTGTATGTGTGGAGAAAAAGGTATAATAATTATACTACATTTATAGGTTTGGGGTGAATTACTAAGTATACATATGGTTATATGTTTGGTGGTTGACGAGGTATAATAATGACACTACATCTATGGGTTTGGGGTTAATTATTAATTATACATATGGTTATGTTTGGTAGTGGACGAGGTATAATAATGACACTACATTTATGGGTTTGGGATGAATTACTAATTATACATATGGTTATATGTTTGGTGGTGGACGAGGTATAATAATTACACTACATTTATGGGTTTGGGGTGAATTATTAAGTATACATATGGTTATATGTTTGGTTGTGGTCGAGGCATAATATGCCAATATATTTATGTGGGGAGTATAAATATGGATGAGGGAAGAGGTACATGTATACATATGGTAACATTTGTGTGTAAAACGTATAAATATGGTTATATGTTCATTCAGGATAAAGGTATTACGACAATATGCTTGTTGGGGTAGGGCATATATATGGTAATATACATTTATGTTGACAGGTGGAACTATAGATGTTAATTTATTTCTGCTTTGGGAGCAGGTATATGTTGAAATGATTGTGTGGGGTTAAGTTTGAACATGCTAATATATTTGTGTGTTGGCGAAGTTATACGCCTATGGTAATATATATGAGTGTTTGGTTGTAACAATGGCGTAGCATACTCCTACAACTACCCAACTATACCCTTGTCGGTATAGTGCATGTTAAATGTATTTCCCATATAATCAGGTCTAAGGTCCCATAGTGGCGGTTTGATATCGTCCACTGCAGTGGCCGTTGTTATCACATGTTCTGTACGTATATATTGTAATTGTTATACTTACTGTGTATAGTGGCTATGCTAATAGTGTTTTCCATCACTCTTTGAAATTGGGTGGGCTTGTGCCTAACATGTGATGAGCCTTTATATTGGAGAACTTTAAGGGTCATTTGAATAAATATGAAAACGCACCAAATGAAGAGATATGAAAACGCAATATATTAAGCACTAGTGTACATATTCATCCGCAACAAAAATGAAATAACAGTTGTTGTTATTGTTGTTGTTTTTTGCATGAGATGTTCATGAATAATTGGGTACCTCAAGCATTAGTGTCACTTCTTTTATTTCCAAGTAAAGCCCATCTCAATCTTGTGTTGTATATTCATATCTCTTTCTTTGGTGCATTTTCGTATCTCTTGAACGTAGTATAACAAAAGAGTGCAATATTTGAGGATCATGGAAAACCCTGTGTTTTTGTTGTTGTTATAGCTATATTATTGAAATGGAACATCTCCTTTTGGACATAATAATATTCCCTTACTTATATGACAGTATGAATAAATACTTAAACCTATTTATATGTATTCACCCGAAAATGAGAACGATATATTAAATATAACATTACTTATACATATATGTGTGTGTGTATGTATGTACAGACATCCCAATGTGACCTTAAACTGACAAATTACACTTAACCAAACAAAAGGGTGATATCTTATTTGTAAAAAGCCAATGTCCAAATATATGATAATATTTTCGTTGTTTTGTACTTTTCAATAACTATCCAAATGGTTTCATATGTGCATATCAGTTAAGAGTCTAACACTTTTCTCTGCTATCGACATCTTCTACATGGTAGGAACAAAATATAAATAGGGATACTAAATTGAAAGACCTGTTTATCAAGAAAGAAATTTCCGACAATTCGCAATAATATGAGAATTTGGGGTACCTTTGGCTTTTATTTTTTCCCCAAATAAACCTTACTTTCGAATGTTTGATATGCATTATATTGAAGAAAAAAACAACAAACAAAAAACAACAAAACAACATGTTTGCATATTCTACAAGTCATTCAGTATATCTTCGAAGATCATCCCTTGGATTATATATATAATTATATCACATGAATATGTTTATGTTTTACATTTTACTCGCGTGTATCCTACCGCATCTGTTAGTGAAATATCTAGGTGGGAAACTTCGTATTTACTCTTTTTAATTTATGATGTGATGACGTGTAAAGAGCAAGGTTGAACGTACCCGTAAACCAGGTTTAAACCCCCAAGTTTTGTATTTGGTACAAGTCATTCTCATGTGGTGACGTTGTTGTCACTTCTCTAGTATGCATGCGCGTAATGTACTTATCATAATGACCCCATTAAAAATGGTACTAAAAGCTTCCTCGCTTGACGCTCAGCATTTAGAGGAGAGTTCTAAGTCTGGTCGGCCCGGTGTCAGTATAATGTGACTTGGTGGGGTATCATACCATGTGTCTGTGGCATGATACTCCAGTGTGATAGCGCTTAGAATACTGTCTCAAGTAGACACCGTCGCTATATGACTGAAAAATTGTTGAAAGCGACGCTAAACACCATACAACAACAACTACAACATAATAAGCCCCATTTGTTGATTATGGCTGCAGAAATGGCTGGGCGCTGTGTCCTGTTGGTCATGTCTTTACTTGTGCATGTCGATACTGTTAACAACAACCAACTCCAATTTTGTTATATACATGTATTTTACTGTAAAATCACGTCTAATCTATGTCAAGTTATTATTTTGCAAAAATAAACGCCAGTTAATCATTTAGGTGCATTTTAGCGTATACATGCAATAATGGTTTGGTACAATAAGTCAGGGCGATACCCTCTGTAACCACTTCTTGTATATATGTATTGTACGTGAAATGTGTTAAAAATGGCGTTAAACCCCATTCAAAAAGAATATTTTTATATCATGTTTATGCCGTTTTTTAGTGGATCTGTTGTGGTGTATGGTGTTGAGTGTCGCTTTCTTATAATGTTCAGTCATTTCGCGACGATATTTACTTAAGACAGTATTCTTAGCTCTGCCACACTGGAGTACCATGCCGCAGACACATTGTATGATATCCCACCCAGTAACATTATACTGACATATCGGAACGACCAGATTCAGAACTATCCTTTAAGTACTGGGTGCCAATCGAGAAAGCTTCTAGTACAAACTTTTTGGTATACCCGACGGGGGATCAAACCGATGTCTTCCGCATGCGTGGTGGGTGTGCCCTTCGGATGCTGAGTATTTTGTTGGACATTGTTTCTGTTTCAAAGCGATGGTAAATGACCTTTGTGGTGCATAGTTCACATGTTTAAAATGTTTGCATTTATAGTCTTTACAACGTGTCTTGTTATACAGTCTGGAATAGTCACATTCATTGCCAACACAAAGAATGTGACACTACCACGTTGCGATAATAAGGACTTTGTTGTCGATTAATAGTTACAGCGATCTTTTATTTAATGCACATAAACATAAGTATATTTCTTGTTTTAAGCGGTCAAAAACTTAGCTATGAGTTTTACATCATCGTTTCATTTTAGTATCCCATGTTCAAATTAAAATATCATTCGTAATATAAATTAGAGCTGGCAATTACAAAAACAACTCCAAATCCACACGAATCGCCTCACACGTTGGCACTGAATGTTTCAAACTGAAACACACACTACACTGTCAAACGCATTCTCTGAAAAGTTAAGTAGTTCTTTATACAACCCAAGATATGTGCTCGCGTTGCCTTGATGCTTGTTTTATTCTAAATAATCATAGTTTGATTAGTGCTAATAATGTGACTGCTATGGCGTCGAATTCAGTTACAGTATTTTTTTATGAATTAAGTACTTACATGTACATCTACACTTGATGTCACATTGGCAAAATCAACTTGTTACAACATGCATAAGACCAATGTACAAAGATTGTTATATGTTATATGTTATTATCCGTTGTTTCACAACAAGAAAACTCCGCCGAATGTGCCCACGTAATTTGCTATGCAAAAACATTTTTAATAGCATTTAAACATGAAATGTTAGTATACTATAAAGCAGCGGACTGGTACCATGTCTAACAAATGTTAGTACAATTGTTAATATATAGCATATACTAATTTCAGTCTACTACGGATTGCCGCAAGGGTTATAATTATCATGGATTTATTGTAAAGAGAATGTGGAATAGACTTAATACAATATTATTTCAGAGCGTTGTTTTATCTTCAGAACATATTAATGATTATGGATGCTTTGCATGCATTCGATATCTGGTGACTTTACAAAAATTTACAGGTATGTTTATTCTAAGAATATGTTGACGCTCCACGAGTCCGTGCTACTCGTGCCCTTTCTGGTAAGACATTCGCATACTGGTACATTCACATTCGGACACCTTATTCCATATTTGAATTGGTTTACAGTTACAGTGTTGCTGATTTTATGCTGCATATAAATAGAGCAAGGCTGGTATAACATAGACTGCGATAAGATATCACACGTTCTAACAAACATGTCTTTTATTGGATATTACATGTACCTCGCCTCATGGCAGATAAATGGGAGGGGTTTCCTTAGTCAATATTTGACCATATAAAGTAGAACATTTACATGCTGGAGTAAAAATGGACAATTCCCTTATTCTAAAAACTTATTGAAACTTTCATTACAAATAAGGAGATACGTGTTTTAGATAGTTTTATTAACATTACGTAGGCCGATGAAAAAAAAGTTGTATTGACGTCATAATATTTCCATGCCAAGACTGATAATTTTATCAAATAGCACCAATTTAAAAAAAAAAATGAAATATTTTTTCAGCTGTTTCTCAGATTCTCTTTACATATTTTATTATTCTAGTAAGCAGCCAGAACAAAAACTAAAATTCCCAAAAGGTATATGGTAGCTGCCTCGTACAATATGTATCTATGAGAAGCTCTGTCCTGGAACATGGAAACAAGCTGTTAAGAAGCACGACGACGTACACAGAACCATATTCAAGGTTGTATAAACTCATTATTATGTATAATTCAACTACATGCGACAAACACCACAAGAAAGCATTAGCGTATTTAGAGTTCAAAACTAATTAAACCATGCTCATATGTCAGTATTATCTTATATTTGATTTCATACGTGTATTATATGTACATGTATTAAATTTCATACATTTTTGTGCAAAAAAATGTAATACTATTTATCGTCACCAGTTTGTTATTATTAACTGCTCTAATGTTTAAGGGTACAGTATCCTTTTATAAAGTGTCGAATGTTAAGAGCTGAAAAGTAGAAACTAAAACTTATATTGGAATTGTCATAAAAGACATATTTATCTTTCAAACTGATTTAATATTAAGAATGATATGTATTTACTAAAAACAAGTATAATTTGTTTTGGAAATATTTTCTTTTTCGAATGATGTTCTTTTAAAATTATATTAAAATTAAAAAAAAATAAATCAAACGGTTAACTGATTTTTGTCATATTTGAATATACTACATATAACAGTAATACCATAGTATTACAATGTATAATACTGGAGTAGCCGGATCACTATAAAACGTGTTTGACATGGTTAGTAGCATCCATCTTGTTTCCGAGATCACGTGTGTCTTCGTCAATCACCATGGTGATACTTTATGTTAATTTACAACTTGTTCCATCATTAATCTTGGTCAATATCCTCTCAAAGCTACCGTTCATTGGTTATAATTTATGCCAACTTTAATAAAAAAAATTGGAATATTGCACCAATTTCGTCAGAGTTGTCATAAAATGTCAAGGTAACAAAAATTAAGGATAACATTTAATTGTTATTTTTGTTAAAAAGCGAATTAACACAAGATCTATATGTGTACACGTATCATCATGCACCAATATACGAGTAAATAGTTGTTTTTGCTGTAGATTATTACTGTAGTTTTTTATAGTTTAATATTCATGACACCTGGACGATGGACAAAGACACAAGTAGTCAGGGAGGGGTCAATGCACCAATGCTTTCTTTATGATATTTATCAAATTCTAACTTACTACAGAATGGTAGCATTTCCTGTATGGCTCCGCCCATCGCTGGTGACGAAACGTAAAAACGTGTTAATTATTAATAAACGATAACAGTTACACGTGACCATACCGATAAATAACAAAGACAGCACGTCTTGAATTTCATAAAAAAAACCAACAAAGTTTACATTTTTGTTCTCTCTTATTTATTACAGTTGCTATGGTAGTTACTTCGACATTGACATTTTAGTGCACAATGACCCATAGCGTTGGTTGTTTCGAAATAAGAATGCTGTATTATAAATATTTATTTATTGGAAACTTTTCAAATAGGCTCTAAATGCCAACCCAATTCTGACATCTTGTCGTCTGCTTATTTATTGTTCGGTATGTGCACATGCGCAACAAAACGCTACTTCTATATTGGTAACAATATTTAGTCCGAGCGTTGTGAATGTATTTACTTTTGATTTATTTTCTATCGGCTAAGTGCATCGTTATATAATTACTTATAAACTATATTGTTAATTTATTATTAATCATTGTATCAACTTTGATTGTTACAGGGCACGCTATAGGTGAAATTGCAGAGCAACTCTGTAACGCTGGCAAACCGCCCGTTTTGTTTGGGAGTGCATATTACAAGTTATTATTTCCAAGCATGTTTACTAACGAGTTATTTTGATACTTATATTTTATATTATATATTAGTATATCTATCACTGTAAAATAGAAAGTGATCATTTTGACAGGCAACTTCCAATGAAACACTTTGTTAATGTAGCTAACGCACAGAAAATAGCTAAGATTTAAAATTCTTTTATCGAAAGTAATGTACTGTTTCGTTAATGAATTAACGATGCTACGTCTCATAAAACAATATTTTGTCGACTTTTTAATGAGAGCTGATCAAAGGATCCTTCCGAACCACAAAACGCAACAATACCAATACAACAACAGACCCTGGTTTATTGAAAACGTTCATGATGGGAAGCGACCATCTGGATCTCCTAGCAACAGCTTAAATAGTACTCTATATTTAAGCAACGGAGAAAGTGCCCTGTGATTCCAAGGAATGAGAAATACTAACAACACTTGTCAAATAAAAGGGGGACTATTTACGGCCGCGACACAGCACATAAGACCACTACTGTGATAGCCTAGTCAAGAAGGAAACACAAAAGGCAATCAAAAACAAGGAAGAAAATGGATGACAGACTTTTATATCTGTTATTTGGGGAGGAATGAAATATCCAACATCCCCTTAATCTAATAAATTGCAAATTGAAGGTGACACTTTTGCCGTCTTCAATAAATTTATAAAGTCAAATTTAGGAATTAAATCCAAATTCAATGCTGAAACACTCAATCAGTAACATCTAAAGCTATTCTACAAATTTAAACATTAAAGTTGCTTATTACTTATCGATGTATCTATATAAAAACAATTCTTATGCTATAATAACAATTTGTAAACCGTAAGAAAATGTCAAACGAAATACCATAAAGACAATATTTGCAAAACAACGTGATCCCCCTTAAATGAATATCGACAAAGTGTTTGCTACCATAATCTCGTGCATATTACTTGACGGTCGGCATCTAAACCTACCATGCAATATGTCAATGCTTTTATATTATACTTAAGGGACACGCGGTAATAGTGATAACATTTCACCTTATTGTATTTCTGGATATTATACATATCTACACATGATGCAAAAATGAAATTTGAGTATTTCCAATATAGTCCCTTAATTTCATTTCTATTTTTTTGAAAAAAATCTTCTTAAACATATAAACGTAAAAAATGTGTTGGTCAATCGCGTTTAAAAGACCATGTTCATGAAGCCCCGATATCGGCCCTGTACAATGCATTTCTTTTAAATACAGATATTTTCAGGAGAGATTGATGTGTTTGTTGCAAAAATACTTTATCCATTGAAATATGTAAAAATTGTATGTTTTTTTTCTATTCATAGAATGTCCCCGTAGAGAGTAAAATTAAGACAAACGTTTGCACTTTTTTTGTCCTATGTTTTGGCATTTGAATAGTTTTTGATGATAAAGGCATTCTTGCCACACAAAGATATTAATTCTGGCCATTGGCTGGTAACCTCTGAGAGATGTGTGTAAATATTGTCTTGTGGCAAGAGTGCCCTCTGCTGTTAAAAACATGATATACCTAAAATGGCTTAAAATGTAGAACAAATATATTCTTTAGCTGTACATGTACATTTTGATGCTATTGTTTTAAGTGAAAAGATTAAAATCAATAAAACAAAATATTACACTTTTTTAAAAATATAAAAAAGCGTAATATTCTGCATAAAAACTAGGTTTAATATCATTGAATTTTCAGGACCATGTTAGGACTCGAGAAAGATTCATATAAACACTCTCTGAGCTTTCTTTGCAATGGAGATAAAAGAAAAATGGTACAGTCCTATATAAACAATGCAAAGAAATATCAATTTACATTTTGTTAGAATGGTTTCTACAAAACTAGTGTGTAAAATAAAAAAGTTTAAAAGCTAGAATCGTCGACCTAGTTTTGAAAGCATCAGTTAACAGTCATTAATAAAAAAATATATATCCCTGAATAGCTACGATACAAAAAAAACTTATAACAGACATTTACATTGCATATTTTTTCCATAGATGTGCTAAACGTGCGTAATAGGTTGCATTTCGCTCATGCATTATGCTACTTTAAAAAATAGAAACGAAAAGAACGGTCTATATACATTATAAGCTTATATCATTCTTGCATCATATTGATATAGTTTAAACATATGTTATTTCAATATATCATCAAATGGGATACGACCACAAGTTCTGCCAATATTAGGTCCGACCTACACCTATACTCGAAGTAGTACATGTGTTAAATGACCGTGTGTTCTTTAAATAAAAGATATGCACAAACATAGTCATGGACGAACGTATTTCGAATCGTATATCATGATAATAACCAGTGCATGGGTTTTCCAATATTTACATTTTTAATTTTATATTTGGTAAAGTGGCCTGGTTATGAATAATGTTCAAATAGATTATAAGAATATATCGTGAGTATATATATATATATATATATATATATATATATATATATATATATATATATAAACATATTATGATAAGTGTGCTATATTGATTATGATTATTACAACAGTGTTAAGCGTCAAGCTATCCACAGTGAAAGGAAGTGTGATGTTGAATATGAAACATATAATAGTGAAATTTACATTTCTTTTATACATGTAAAATGTTGTTGCAATATCGATGATTTTCATTTTAAATTAAAATCAATATTGTTAAAAAAATCAAAAATTAAATAACTCTGATATTTTCTTATTTTTAGTTGGAAATGTATAAATAGTTCATGTAGAAAAAATAACACATTTACCGTTGTTATAATTTAAAAACAATATTGTGCAATGGCATTTTATTTTAATTGAATGATTTGTTATTCAATTAATATCAAACTGTAGCTCAAAGAAAGTGAGTTAGCCTATCTATAGAATATGAATAACTTCATTAAAACATGTTGCGTCATAATGTTAATCCAAAATTTTGGTTTGGAGCCACCAAAGTGTAACAGTCAATCAGTAATCAATGTTTCGACACACCTCCACATTCTAGTTTGTGAAGAACTTTGTGTTTATCGTCAAAGATTTATGGAATATTAAGACTTTTCATAAATTAGTTTTCTGTGTTCGGCTACTTCAAAAATCATTTCTTTATAACGAATATAAACTTTAACGTTTTATTTCAACTGTTATTTTTCTCTGCCTGCAATTCAACTTGTATGTGAAGAAACGAAACTAACTTAAGACTCACACCCCTGTAATACAATATTTTACCTATTTCTAAATACAATGCATATCGAAATTTTTATTAAGTTCGATGCTAAAACTGTTTTGTTTGTTCGCAATATAGAGTTTCATCTTAGTTAAACATAATAAATAAATGATTCTTTACAATGAAAGCTATCATGACTGATTTGAAATAGAAGGTTAGAAATGATGTAAGACACAAGTACCTGAATCTTTCAAATGATATAATTATATATGCTTCTAATATGCCTGTTAAAATTGCGAATTATTGCAATAAAAGTTTTCTTTTAAATTAAATACTTATAAAATACAAGAAATAACTATAACTGTACCTAAAAGCTATCGTGATAGTTTTAAAGGTTCATTTAAGAAACGACCGAATGACACATGTTATATCAAATACAACTTCTACTTACCCATTCTACCCATTTTTACATCCAAAGCTCCAGGATGCGAGTGTTTTATTGCGTTCATTCTTCTGTTTTGAGGCCCGCCTCCTCCTGGAACCCCTGCACCTTTTGGACCCTTAGGTCCTCTGGGTGCTTCAACAGGTAAAACTCTTCTCCTCTTTTTAGGTAATTTGGACCTGGCTTGAGTGTGTGAGTAGAACAATGCAAAGTTGCTGACAATAACGGGAACTGGTAGTGCAATTGTCAACACTCCCGTGAGCGCGCACAACGAACCTACGAACATACCAACATAAGTTTTCGGATGCATGTCGCCGTAGCCCACAGTCGTCATGGTTACAATGGCCCACCAGAGTCCTACAGGAATACTTGTGAAGTCGTTTTCAGGATTATATTGTATCCTCTCTGCGTAATATATGAGCGCAGCAAAAACTACAATGCCAAGAACTAAGAAAAATATCAGTAGTAAAAGCTCCTTGGCACTGGCTTTGAATGTGTGTATTAATATCTTGAGACCTGCCGAATGCCTAGTTAATTTATACAAACGCATTATACGAATTATGCTAAAGAATTCAAGTATGTCGCTTTCTTGCTTTAGCTTTGTTAAAAGGAAGTCGAGATAAAAGGATAGTGTAGCTACTATATCTATAATATTCACAGGTGCTTTTAAGAATTCTGCTTTCATCGGTGCTACGACTAGACGAATAATAATCTCAAACGTAAACCATGCGTTACTAGCACATTCTATATAAAAGAACGCCTCATGTGGCTCTGTTTTTATTTTTTCCAGCCGCCAGGTGGTGTTACCATCGGAGAAGTTGGAAGTGGCATTCCGGAGGATTGGTACTCTCATCTCCGGATGTGTCTTTAAACAGAATGAGAGGATGGATACGATGATGAAGAAGACGGAAACAACGGCGATAATCTGAAAATATACATATATACTTAGTCAGAGTTATCCACCTTCGGCTGTCTATGCATTGGCTTTAGAGCATATAGGAAATAAATGTTGGTTTCAGAGAAAAATCATTGCGCAGACACAAGTGAGCATGCCAAGTTTACTGTTCATGGGTGACATTTAATTTAGAATTCACTGAAACATATATTTTTTTCTTATTTTTTTCTTTCATGGTTGTAAATAGTGCAATTATCGCTACCAATTTCAGTTTTTGAAACAGTGAATGTATTACCAAATACAATTCACCGAGGCATCTCAATATTTCGACAAAATGAATAAAACGAATCTTGTCTTTAAATTATCAATCTAAATTATTAAACATTTAAATGGAAAATCACATACACATATAGTGTTGTAATCTAGGCTTAAAGTCGACTCACATTCCACATATATTATATAACAATTATACTAGACACTAATATAAAAACATTAAATATGGTCATATATCATATTAATGCTAATTTGTTTTTATATCTTATATTGTATTAAACAAAATGAAAAAGAAATGGAAGAAAACAACACATTGTTAATAAGAAAGTCACCAATGCATCTGTTACACAGATTGGAAGCTACGAAAAATACAAAACGTTAAATGCAGTGTTATTTTATAACAATATCTTAAGTCATATTTATTGCTAAAATGTAACTCATTGCGTTAAATTCATTAAACTGTCTGCAAACACGTTACTGCGACATGATGTTTGCAAATGTATAGACCTGTTTTATGAAAAACTATTTCCAATTGTATATATGTGTTTTTAATGAAAATTTGTTTCCAAATGTATAGACTTGTTTTTAATGAAAAGTTTTGTTTCCAAATGTACACACCTGAAAATAATGAAGTGTTTTGTTTCCAAATGTAAACACCTCATTATAATGAAGTGTTTTGTTTCCAGATGTATAGACCTGTTTTTAATGAAAAGTTTTGTTTCCAAATGTACACACCTGATTATAATGAAGTGTTTTGTTTCCAAATGTATAAACCTGTTTTTAATGACATTTACATACTTTCAAATGTATATGACCTTTATATGACCTTATCTTTTTTGCTCTTATGAACTAAAGACATTTGTCAGTTAATTACAACAATTTATTAATTACATTCAGTTTAAATGAACTGATGGTTGGTTGTACTCACAATTAACATTGTTCAAAATAAACAATTGTTTAGATGTATTCTTTATCTAGAATATGCATATATAATATAAAGAAACAAACGATACATATTATGAGTAGAGAACAATAGAACTTAAACAACTATTAAACGTGTACAACAAAATTCAATAATTATAATATATGAAACTACAGACCGAAGTTATTCTATGTTAGTGTAACGGTTTTGATATTAAACATAAAATTATTCCTGATGACAACTTTCCCAGCCTCCAATATTGAAGAGTTGAAATATCGAAAGACGAAAATCGAATACAAAACTTATTTCTCACTTCTCTATGTAAAGTACGTACATTTTTATTTGTCAACTTGGTTAACTTAGCGGTTCGGTTTACTTGGCTGTTTCGTTAGCTTGGCTATTCAGTTTACGTGGCTGTTTGATTCACTTTGCTGATTAGTTTACTTGTCTAGTTGGTTTACAAGTTAGGTTTTCTTGACTGTTTGTTTAATTGACTGTTAAGTTAACTTGGCTATTCGGTTTACTTAGCTGTTTCGTTTACAAAGCTGTTTCGTATACTTTGTATTTATAGTAGATGGGTTATAACGACTTATGGCGAGCAAAGAGCGAGGCTGGGTGTTTCCGTTGACCAGATTTTAGCTCCCTAGTGGAGTCATTTGCTGCTGACCGTGTAAATGCGGCCATCCTTGCTGACACTTTTACAGTATGTATATAAGTAATATTAAACCAAGGAAAATGGCGCCATGTATCGTCAGATGTAATAATTACTGGTAAGGGAGCGTTATTACAACAAAGGGCATCAGTGTTATAATACTTACAATAGAATGTTTTAGCCATTTGATGTTAAAGGTTAATGGTTCGTCTTGTGAGATGGCATTACCATGTGGTAGGGGAAGGGGGGGGGGGGGGGGTATAATTAATGCTGAAGTATTATTTTTTAAAACTGTAAATTAATGTGTTGTGAATGTACATGGAGAGAGGACATAGAAATCATTTTTTTTCTTCCTGTCGATATCATTGAATACATATGTGTTGATACGCCGTAAACCCCCATTTAATTCCTTCTGTTTCTTGCTATACAAAAAACCCTGATAAATGACTACGACAAAGATGTTTTGCGACTATTTTCGTAGTAAATGACCTTTTAGGAAAAAAAGCTTCCAGTTCGATTCACAAAAGCTCTGAGCTTATCCCACGTTTGAACTAAAATGAATTTATATAAATACAATATCTGTGGGAATCATTTCTATATCTAACTAAGGAACTAGATTAATATATACTTTTTGATAGTAAATATACAAAGACTGTTTAAAGTAGACTGTTCCTCTAAAACTGTCTGCATACAAATATAGTTTATTCGTATGACATTGACAAATTAGTCGTCAATTCTATTTTCATATAGACAATATAGCGCTTCTCCGTTATCATTGACAGAAAATAGAATGACGGTATTTTGCTGAGAAATTCCAGATCAATGTTACCATGGTAACAGGCATAAAATGTTTAGCACGATATGGTCTCCACGAGTGCTGGCCTTAATTGAACCATGAGACTTTTTATATGGATTACTTCTGGAGACAAAAGTTTTATGTAATAAGACGGACAAGATCTAATGACTTTGGCAAATATTTTCAGCTGTAGCGTTATATAGATCTGTTTTAATACCTTCATGCTGTGTTGCACTTTAGATTCATTCCATAATGGATCGTGGTTTATATCACATTAAACTTGTATTGTTCGTTTAAAATCTGAACTTGTCTGGCCTGGCAACTTTTCTAAACATTGAACCAGATAGTTTAAACTTAAATATTTTAATATCGAATATGAAACAAGTGCTTACAACAAAAACACGCTCGAAGTGTTCCTGTGTAAAAAAAAAAAAAGATGTTAAGCATTATGGGTAAAGTATCGTGCTCTGCTGAAGAAAAAACATTCATGGCCGTTGTGGGGTACGAACCAATGGTACCCCGATCCTGTGCCACACGTCTGTCTCTAGACCACGTGATCCACATATTTTAATCATAGTTAATGAGTAATGAAACATGTGTGGTGTGTTTTTTTTCATGTCATTTCTGTATTAACATAATGTATGTACCATTCTATGTTGGGACTATATTAGACACTTATTAGTTAGTAAAAGCTGAAGTAAAAATAATAAAAAGTTGTATAACAAGAATGTTTTTGAAAACTTGGGAAATGTTTCATTACTTACTCACTTAGTTTTGTATGAGACTAAACTGTTTAAAAACGAGAACGGGAACGTAAACACCGTGCTAGACAACCCTATCCCCTTTTTCCTTTTATTCAGTAAATATTATTATTATTTCTCCTCTATATGTACACTTTCTGTAAGTTGTATGAGGAGATAATTCTTCCCTATATCTCATACAGCATGTGACGGGGGAAATAATTGTAACTTCATTATGGGAGCTAAAACTTGTGCTGTCGATTTACTGCCAAAAACTCGAGGGAACTCACTTTTGCATCGTTCATACATTCCAACTTCTAATCAGACTGAGCCGAGCCCGATAAGCTCAGTCGTTAGAGCTTCTGACTATCAATCAAGGGGTCGTGAGTTCGAATCCACGCCGGTCACAATCTCTGTGATGATTGATATATGACATTGCGTCTCATTAACATTCGTCTCCCACCGCTGAACCAAGTGGGAAAGTTGTCAGTAACTTGTGGAGATGGGGTGTGGTCGAGTACTGTTTTTTTCCTTCCAGGAGCCCAGGTAACAGTGGTTAGGTTAACTGATTTCTGTTAGCCCTCGGTGGCATAAAAAGGACGCTAAAAATTCACCCAACCAATCTAATCAGATAGAACGAAACACACATTATTCATATTTAAACGAGAAAATAAAAACATTTCTATCGATTATCCAGTCAAAATTCAGCTTATAAAATGTAATCATTTGAACATGTCAAAAGAACGAGCAAAACAAAGCATGAACTTTTTTTGGTTTTAAATTTAGAAGCAATGTGAACATTTGACCCCCAACCTGTCAAAGTGCAATGGTGTCATGTCAAGATATGACACAGAATATTTCAATAAGTAGTTAAAATTGCCACTGACTAGAAAGCAATTTAAACAATTAGATAAAAACCTGCAAACACGTTAAATTATATAAACGTGTTTTCGATATTGACTCAAAACCACGTGGTAAACTAATTTTCTTTTGTTAAGAACTATTATGATATGCTTTAACTACACATAAATACCATGATCCGTTTTTTTTTTTTTTGTCCGAATGTGCGGGTCTGTTTCCCTACGGCACGATATTTCCGACATCAAGCCCACAATAAAGACACAATTCTAGATATTACGAGTCATCGATATTAAATATTGATATGTTGTGTTATTTGCGAAATAATATATATAGTTAAAAGAAATGGCATTACAATGTGCCTTGCAAAACATTACAAGATGACAGTGTATCCAAACAGTGATTATCACATGCTACACGTATCATAACGTGTGATGCGCCATTACACATGTTTAGGTCGATTCGGGAATGCATCGATTGTCGGCCATCTTTAGTAAACATGTGCAAACATGTTGTTAACTCAATGTTGACTTGTAACACTACAGACGCTGAAACACATTTAAAATAACAAAACATGGACTAACTTGTCCAATATGTACAGATTCCATATTGTTGTAGTGTTACTCCGTACTGACTATATACTGTCTGGAGTACTGACATCCGCTGACATAGGTTTTACTAGACTGTCTTATAATTATAATACCCAAAAAAATACGGTTTTAAAATTACTTTTAAAGTAGTGTGATAAGCCTATGTTCCACAGCTGAAAAACATAGCGTGACTTGCAATTATTCATGGGAATTTTACAATAAACTAACAAGAGGTCAATATCACCGAAATGCTCTTCTGAGAAATCTTCGAATTCCGAAGATTAAGTGTTAAAACTGTATAAAAAAAAACTAACATTGTATTTTTTGTATTTTCGGTTATGTAGTGTTCATTAATTTATGTATTCACTAGTTTATTTTACTATTTGATTTGCAACAATAATGTTCTCATACAAATGATTGAAGACAAATGGTAAAGCTTGTACAATATCACATACATTTTGAATGGTTTATGTCATAGTGTCATCATTTGTGATACAGAATGTGTCAGTACATATGACATAAACATTCTTTTAAAATGTTGTAGTCCCCATAAGCAGTACTTTATATATCATAAGTGCCAGTGTCATAAGACCAAAATATCTGTATTAGATGTCGTGTTAAATCTTTACTCAATGTCGTATTCTTTGGAGTCATTTGTCCAAATATTAAGACTTGATGTTGCATAATGTTGACTTTGCAGCCTTATATCTGAATATTTATACACGATGGTGTATAATACCGTAAATCGATGTCGCATATGTACAAAGACGCCTCTCGATGCAGTGTTAGATTCAGTTGTCTTCATATTTCCCCAAACACCCATACTCAATGCCGTGTAAGGTTCACAGTCGTGTCATTTTTTCACCAACACCCCCTCAATGTCGTGTAAGATTCAGTTGTGTCCATATTTCCCCCAACACCCATACTTAATGCCGTATAAGGTTCAAAGTCGTGTCATATTTTCACAATCATCCATACTCGATGTCGTGTAAGATTCAGTTGTGTTCATATTTCCCCAAACACCCATACTCAATGTCGTGTAAGGTCCATAGTTGTGGTCATATTACTTCCAACACCCATGCTCAATGCCGTGTAATATTCACAGTTTTTGCCATATTCCCCCAACACCAATACTCAATGCCGTGTAAGGTTCACAGTTTTAATCATATTTCCCCGGACACTTATACTCAATGTCGTGTAAGATTCACGGTTTTAGTCATATTCCTACCCCCAACCCAACCACCCATGCTCAATGCCGTGTAAGGTTCACAGTTTAAGTCATATTTCCCCCAACACCCATACTCAATGCCGTGTAAGATTCACAGTTTTAGTCATATTTCCCCTAACACCCATACTCAATGCCGTGTAAGATTCACAGATTTGGCCATATTTCCATTAACACCCATAGTCAATGCCGTGTAAGATTCACAGTTTTAGTCATATTTCCACCAACACCAATACTTAATACCGTGTTAGAATCACAGTCGTGTCATATTTCCACCAATGCCCATACTCAATGTCGTGTAAGGTTCACATTTTTGGTCAAATTTCCCCAAACACCCATACTCAATGACGTGTAAGATTCAGTTGTGGTCAACTTTTCCCCAACCCGATACTCAATGCCGTGTAAGGTTCACAGTTGTGGTCATATTTCCCACAACACCCATACTCAATGCCGTGTAAGGTTCAGTTGTGGTCATATTTCCCCCAACACCCATACTCAATGTCGTGTAAGATTCAGTTGTGGTCATATTTCCCCCAAAACCCATACTCAATGCCGGGTAAGGTTCAGTTGTAGTCATATTTCCCACACTGCCCATACTCAATGCCGTGTAAGGTTCGCAGTTTTAGTCATATTTCCCCCATCACCCATACTCAATGCCGTGTAAGGTTCACAGTTTTAGTCATATTTCCACCAACATCCATACTCAATGTTGTGTAAGATTCTGTTGTGGTCATATTACTTCCAACACCCATACTCAATGCCGTGTAAGATTCACAGAGTTGGCCATATTTCCATTAACACCCATAGTCAATGCCGTGTAAGGTTCACAGTTTTAGTCATATTTCCACCAACACCCATACTTAATACCGTGTAAGAATCACAGTCGTGTCATATTTCCACCAATCCCCATACTCAATGTCGTGTAAGGTTCACATTTTTGGTCATATTTCCCCCAACACCCATACTCAATGTCGTGTAAGATTCTGTTGTGGTCATATTTCCCCAAAACCCATACTCAATGCCGTGTAAGGTTCACAGTTTTAGTCATGTTTCCACCAACATCCATACTCAATGTCGTGTAAGATTTAGTTGTGGTCATATTTCCACCAACCCGATACTCAATGACGTGTATGGTTCACAGTTGTGGTCATATTTCCCCCAACACCCATACTCAATTTCGTGTAAGGTTCACAGTTTTGGTCAAATTTCCCCCAAACATCCATACTCAATGCCGTGTAAGGTTCACAGTTGTGGTCATATTTCACCCAACACCAATACTCAATGTCGTGTAAGGTTCACAGTTGTGGTCATATTTCCCCCAACACCCATACTCAATGCCGTGTAAGGTTCACAGTTTTGGTCAAATTTCCCCAAACATACATACTCAATGCCGTGTAAAGTTCACAGTTGTGGTAATATTTCCCCCAACACCCATTCTCAATGTCGTGTAAGATTCTGATTTGGTCATATTACTTTCCACACCCATACTAAATGCCGTGTAAGGTTCGCAGTTTAAGTCATATTTCCCCCAACATCCATTCAATGTCGTGAAAGGTTCAGTTGTGGTCATGTTTCTCCCAACTCGATAGTCAATGCCGTGTAAGGTTCATAGTTGTGGTCATATCTCCCCGAACACTCATACTCAATGCCGTGTAAGATTCACAGTTTTAGTCATATTTCCCCAACCCCATACTCAACGTCGTGTAAGGTTCGCAGATTTAGTCATATTTCCTCCAACCCCATACTCAATGTCGTGTAAGATTCAGTTGTGGTCATATTTCCCCCAATGCCCATACTCAATGCCGTGTAAGGTTCACAGTTGTGGTCATATTTCCCCCAACACCCATACTCAATGCCGTGTAAGGTTTGCAGTTTTAGTCATATTCCCCTAATGCACATTCTCAATGTCGTGTAAGATTCACCGTTGTGGTCATATTTCCCCCAACACCCATACTAAATGTCGTGTAAGGTTCGGTTGTGGTCATATTTCCCCCAATGCCCATACTCAATGCCGTGTAAGGTTCAGTTGTGGTCATATTTCCGCCAATGTCCATACTCAATGCTGTGTAACGTTCAGTTGTGGTCATATTTCCCCGAATGCCCATACTCAATGCCGTGTAAGGTTCACAATTGTGGTCATATTTCCCCCAATGCCCACACTCAATGCTGTGTAAGATTCACAGATTTAGTCATTTTTCCCCCAACATCCATACTCAATGCCGTGTAAGTTTCACAATTTTGGTCATATTTCCCCCACCATCCATACTCAATGCCGTGTAAGGTTCAGTTGTGGTCATATTTCCCCCAATGCCCATACTCAATGCCGTGTCCGTTGGTCCCCGATATTTATACTTGTTGTCGGGTAAGGTACACATTTGTGGTCATATGTCCCCGATATCTATACGGAATGTCGTGTTGCGTACACCGTTGTGGCCATATGTCCCCTTTATCTATAGTCGATGTCATGCAAGGTGCACCGTTGTGGCCGTATGTCCCTTATATCTATATTCGATAACATGCAAGGTACACCGTTGTGGTCTTATATCCCCGATATCTATACTAGGTGTCGTGTATGGTTGGCCGATGTGCTCACAGGTATCCCACATATATACTGGATGTTTTGGTATAATTCGTTCAATTGTTTACAATATCAATTCTCGATATCGTGTACGGTTCACTGTTTTAGTCATAGGTCCCTCATGTCTATGTTTGATGTCGTTTAAGGCTCATTACTTGTGTCATTGGTCTCATACGTATATCTATACACGATGTCGTGTAAGGTTTACTGTTTTAGTCATAGGTCTTTCATGTCTATATTTGATGGCGTTAAAGTTTCATTACTATTGCCATTGGTCTCATATTGTGATTGTGTATCTATACTCGATGTCGTGTTAGGTTTACTGTTTTAGTCATAGGCCCCTCATTTCTATGTTTGATGGCGTTTAAGGTTCATTACTTTTGTTATTGGTCTCATATTGTATATCTATACACGATGTCGTGTTTGGTTTACTGTTTTAGTCATAGGTCCTTCATGTCTATATTGGATGACGTTAAAGTTTCATTACTATTGTCATTGGTCTCATACTGTTTATCTATACTCGATATCGTTTTAGGTTTACTGTTTTAGTCATAGGATCTTCATGTTTATATTGATGTCGTTTAAGGTTCATTACTTGTGTCATTGTCTCATATTGTATATCTATACAATCTGTTGATTTGTTTAATGTTCAATATTATGAACACAATTATTCAAATATAAACCCTTTGTCATCTAAAAAAATGATTGGCTAACAACCGATAAGGGAGGAGTTTATGTGTTTGGTCATATTTACAATCCTGATTGACAG
The DNA here is from genome assembly GCA_029582155.1 of Panopea generosa. Classification (NCBI taxonomy): domain Eukaryota; kingdom Metazoa; phylum Mollusca; class Bivalvia; order Adapedonta; family Hiatellidae; genus Panopea; species Panopea generosa. The sequence continues at coordinate 13,662,018 of CM055904.1, forward strand.
TAAATTTGATTTTACGACATGAGAAAATAATACATAGATTGCTTGGATCGCGGTTGTCCGGGACCTGCGGGTTTTGCCTTTGAACATCAGACGTAAATTTACACGAAAATATTAACGTATAACACATATAGAACATAACAGTAAACTATACTTAAAAGCAAAACCTCATTCAATCTATTATTCACTTTTAATGAAGTTCTACAGAATATTTCAAAATCAAATCTTACATATTGTACATGGACATTTTATTTTAATTTAGACACTTCTAGTCTTTACCAATTGTATTTGTGACCTCCATGTTTTTTATTGTTTCATGGTTTTGCATGCTCTATGTTGACCACTAGTATTGTTTCGTTCGTTCGATTCCAAATATTGATTATTCTGGTCTGTTCATTAAGTCCCAAAATGAGTGAAACTTGTAAGATCTCGTCCCAGATGGTTGATGGTATTTTTGGTTAGGTTAAGCTTTTTCGTTGTCATTAAATAGGACACTGTATGAAGAATTAGGCAAGTGGAAATGTAAAAAAAATGGGCGGAAATTCAAGATGGCCGCAGTATATGCTATTTAGTATCTATAAATAGAAACAAGTGAATGACACAAATGGAGGTGTTTTTTGCTTGTTTTTTTGTGCACGCAGACTAAGGTATAAAAAAGGGTAATAATAAATCAACGCAATATCGGTGTCAAATCTAGTCACACAGTTTGTGCTCACAGAAAAGAACATATTAAGTGTATACACACGTACACAAACTCCTAATACAACATATATGTAATGTAAAATATGCTCATAACAAACACGTTTACACGAGCTACAGACGACAAAACACAACCATGTACATACATATTGTTGTCATGGAAACCATATGATGATTATTAAAACAACAAATCTAAGATATAATGCATTCAATAAAAAACATTAATGTTTAAGTATTATTTATATGAATGATGTTATAGCTTTATCATCGTAAATTAAATGGGAGTATTTATCAAATAGAGAATTTGTGTTTGTTTATGGTGTAAGATCGATTTATATTTCATCAAGTGTTCACTAAAAGTAACATTTTCACGATTTTGCCATTTTTGGTGATCACGAGATTAAATATAATTTGATATTACACCAAAACAAACCAATTTACTTTTTTTATTTTATGCATTTATATATTTTTTTCGTTTATTTTGAACTCAATTTGCCATTAGATAGTATTGGATCAATAAAAAAAAATAAGTTCTTTGTTTTAATAATAATTTATTTATTAAATATGCATGGACAAAACTCTTTTTTTCTCATAATTTCACTATTTGAAACAGTGGATTTTCACTAAAAAAATCCATTTAGAAATCTCTATTATTCATCAAAAAGCATAAAATAAACAATATTTGTTAGAATTACCAACACAATAGAAACATTTTATTTACATCATTGAATTAATTTTAAAAATATTTTATTATTCGGAAAGAAACTGTAAAACCGATATCTTATATTTATTTTTTCTTTGCTTTATAAAGATGAAACTGACACTTATAAAATCATAAAATATAAATGTAAACTATTTACTACATAAAATATATATACATATTTTACCACTGCTACAGATGAAAGTACTACAATTTACAAATAACAAAATGTAGAATAATATCAAATAACGCACAATTGATAACAAAGTATAACTTTTGTTTCATCTTTGTAAATCGAATATATTTTAAAACCAACAAGTTGATTTTAAACATTTATTGGGCTATTTGAACATAGGAAATATATTACTTGACAAGTCATATAATGGAAGTTTCAGAAAACCTGACAGTTTTATTGAAATACATTGTTTACGTTTAATACACCATTATCCATTGTCCTTGGCAAATATTTATTTAGTTGAGTTACAAATTGTTATATGTCATAATCTTAAGTTTAAATTTATTTATTTTACTTTGATTGTGAAACAAGTTCTTACAACTTGAACAAATAACGCTAGACGTCGTCTTGGGTATAGCCAGTAGTTCTGAGCGTATGCAGAAAATTGTCTTGCTCAAAGACACCACACATATCGTGCCGGAGGGTCAAACTGACGACCCTTCAATCATGGGTCCGGTACTTTACCACTGGACCAAGCGCTCCACATATAATATAAGTATCACCATAAACGCAGAGTAAAACTTCACTTTTTGATAAAATATTACTTTTTTGAGAAATGCTTCTGAAAATTATAAGAAATGCTTCTGAAAATTATATTATAGTAAGTTTTAACTGATATTGGTCGTTGTAATTTGATTTGGAAAAGACGGAAGTTTCGAGCTTATGTTCGCAGTATCATGTAGTAATCTTTTGTTTTTACATCAGGTTTGTTTGCCGTGTTGCGGCATTCTTAGTTCAATAATCATCCAATCAAATAGTACCTCTCTACATATATATATGCCTTAGTTAGCATCTACCCCTCATAGCATCAAGTTGCTATGCGTATATAAACCATGTAGGCACATAGCACACTGACGCTCTAAGGGGTCGGCATTTGGTTTAGCCTGGATGGGAACCTTGCAGTCACATGATCGTGATGTCATTAGCGAGTTTTTCATACCTTGGCTAGGATGACCGTGGTGTCATTAGCGATGATGTCGGTGATGTCTTACCTTGGCTAGGATGTATGGACATTCAGACGGCGTTATATTTGACTATACTTTACAGATCCAGTTAAAGAGACTTACGCTAAATCAAGACCTGCGATAATACATATGCTCTAACGATAGCTCTTTCTATATATTAAAAAAAAAATTCAACTGTCAAATAAACGAAAATTACAGATTTTTTTCAATGTATATATATTTACTACGAAAATAAATGAACAGTAAATGTTTATTGATTATTTTTTTAATTTGTTTTACACCAATCAGCTACTAGTATTTCGAGGAAGAAATATCGTACAATGTTAAAACTACATGTAAGTGTTATTGATACCATCATTTAAACCACACAAGATGGCGTCGTAATGACCCCTTGTTACTGGCCCCTTATTTTGTAAAAAGCTTATTCTGCATTAAAGTCTCTTTTAAACTAGGAAAACTTCTTAACTAATCTAAACTCATTTTTAAATTGTTTAATACAAACGGATTAGTAGTGGGTAATACTGTTCTATTGAGCACCACTAATAAGCACTACTGGAAGTAGCATTCGTCTCCCGATTCGTCTACAGTTGACCTGACGCGAGAACGACTATTGCTCCGCCTATTGGCCACGTGGCGTGTTTGTCCAAGTAATACAATGTAGTGTTTACTTTAACATAGTCAGTCTTAAGAAAATGATCTCTGATTGGATAATCGGCTTGTTTGATTGACAGCACGCGCCAGGCCAATCACACACCAAGGTTTGCGATCCAGTATGGCATTGGGACGTAAAATTATAAAAGTTATACAATACTACTTCTTACCAAGGCATATTTGAACCCAAGTGACCAACTGAAATAAATTTACTAGCACGATTGCTGCCCTTCGTTTTTTTCTACATTGACGTTCATAATTCGATCTATTCGTCTATGTAACCTTATAAACCATGTAAACTTTGTAAAATCAAACCGTTTAAGTGTTACAAGTGGAACATAAAACTGGCTGCCAGTGATCTGATTATACAGAGAGGTGCACAAATCACCCGACCTTCGGCCCGTCATAGGTAATTATCCCTGCACTATCTTGTAATCATTTAAAGGTCTCATACATAGTTCCAATATTGTTTAGAATTTTATTGACATAAGCAATATAAATGAGTATTTATTTTTAAAAATTGTAGTTTATAATTATTTTAAAATCATACGAATTTTTTTTAAAAAAAAAGACAACACTTCCTTCGAAATAAACTGGAAAACATTTTGTAATAATGTTTGACTTACATAGGTCGTTATCATTGGCATGAATAAAAGATTCTATACATTCGTTAATACATTAGCTTGCATCAGATTTAGTTTAAATACACATGTTGTATTATGGATCGGAGGCCTAAGTTACTGTATATTGCCATACGTTTCTAAAGTGTAAACTTCTTGACGTTTATTTATTAAACAATAAATCATGACACGTGACAGTCTCGTGTATTCTATATACTAAAACTTATAACGAATAAAACGGGATAAAAACAACGGAACATGTAGGTCTGTTTATTCATGATTACAAACTTAACTATAATGTCTTTACAAGTCACTGTGTTCTTATGTCATATTTCTTTTTCTGTTATAGGCAAAGTACCACCATTGGTAAAAGGAAGTGCTTCCGTGGGGTAATCATATAATGGCGGTAATAAATAATACTCGTTTTTTCTTCTTTAAAAATGTATTTTCCTTATTTTAATGCTCATTTTTTTTTATTTGAATGACATTTATGTATTTTGAACATTTTGTCAGCATTGTTATGTTTTAATTGTGAAATTAGAAAAAAAATGATGTTTGGAAATTGGGCTATGAATACATGATTTCGGAAGTCTACTTTCACTTTGTCAACAGTGTACACACTGAGCAGAAAAAAATCTCTTATATGACACATGAGCCCTACTTTTCTGATCATATTTTGATAGTGCATAGGTTGTCAAACGGTAAAATGTAAGTTTCACTTCTTTCATTTTGGTACCTCTATGAATGACAAGTCTTTAATCTTTTATTATTTACTATAGAATAAAGAACAAAAATCAATGGTGGGTTTACACCTATACCCTTATATTAAAGCATGGAATTCCCTGCCATTTCCCACCGGCAATCGTGACGTATTTTTACTTCCGCTAAAGATGTTGGCCAATCAGTTTGGTCGTATGCTCGTGTATCGGACCCTAACGGGAAGAGCTTGGCACGTAGTTCTGCGGTCTTTCCACGCCTAAATTGAAATAGTTCACAGATCGAATTTACAGTTACTTTAATTCAAGACTTCTTTCAAACATCTTTTGACACACCTTTGTTAAACATACGGTTGCAGATTTTGTAAATTGATGCCATATTTCAATTAGAGAAAATTACAATAATATTTTCGACAAGAAAATAATTAGTTTTATTATTAGCCCTTGCATACAAGGTAACAACTGTGCACTAAAACCATTTTTTGGCAAACATTTTTCGCACATGGCTGCAATATCAACGATGTATTTATGTACGTAGGCAGAGTGTTTACACAAGGAAGCGTCTGCAAGAACGCGAGTTATGACGGGTTCTAGTATAAAGGAATATAACTGAATTATTACTGATTACATTTTGCATAACCAGTCAAATATATAGGTAAAAAATTTTAAAAAAAGGAAATATGGCGATAAGCTGAAACCGTGTATAAAGGAAGGCTTCAGCTCAGACATGCACATCTGTTTGTTTGATTGATGAAACGTTTCGAATTAAGAGAAAATGTCTCATAAAGCCACTGGATATAGATTTCTGGATCATTTTCAATAAAAGCCAATTTAACTAAGCTGCTGTTCGTTTGCTAATTTCATGACATGACTTAAAACGGACCATGCATACTAGTAGCCTACCCTAGTCCCTGATATATCCAAAATAAGATCTATTCAACCCCGCTTAAAAGTGTAACATTTTTGTGTCCAAATACATGATCCTTTTGATTTGTTATACAGTAAAAGTAAAAATTTAGTAAAAATGTTTCATCTAATAAAAGAGTCTGAATGATGTCAAGCAGTATTTAAGTGTTGTCTATTTTTATAGAATTTGAATTTCGTTTCAAGTTTACCACTTAAACCTAATATCGATTTTGTCACATTTTGGCAGATTTGACATACCAAACCATTCAGATTTTATTTATTAGAGATAATGAGATGCGTTTTATCCATTTTAATATTCATTTTATTTTTAAAACATTTATAGCGTTGTTGTTTTTTTTTCAGATATACTCCCTTCAACACGACTTAGAAAACAGGTTTCAATTACCTTTTCTGGGGTATGTATGTCCGCAGAATAATTTGGTTTTAAAGACAAAAGATTTGATAAAGACCATGATACTGCGGCATTGCTATCGTTGTATTAGAAGAGACGCTGAGAAAGCGTATTTTTTCTGATGTACTCCCTTTAACACGGCTTAGAAAACTGGTTTCAATTACCGCTTTTGGGGCATTTATGTCCACAGAATAGTATATTTTATAAAGAGCATGATCCTTAACATATTCTGCGGCACTGCTATCGTTGTATTAGAAGAGATGCTGAGATAGCGTTTTTTCTGATGTACTCGCTTTAACACGGCTTAGAAAACTGATTTCAATTACTGCTTTTGGGGCATTTATGTCCACAGAATAGTATATTTTATAAAGAGCATGATCCTTAACGTATTCTGCGGCACTGCTATCGTTGTATTAGAAGAGATGCTGAGAAAGCGTATTTTTTCTGATGTGCTCCCTTTAACACGGCTTAGAAAACTGGTTTCAATTACCTTTTCTGGGGTATGTATGTCCGCAGAATAATTTGGTTTTAAAGACAAAAGATTTGATAAAGACCATGATACTGCGGCATTGCTATCGTTGTATTAGAAGAGACGCTGAGAAAGCGTATTTTTTCTGATGTACTCCCTTTAACACGGCTTAGAAAACTGGTTTCAATTACCGCTTTTGGGGCATTTATGTCCACAGAATAGTATATTTTATAAAGAGCATGATCCTTAACATATTCTGCGGCACTGCTATCGTTGTATTAGAAGAGATGCTGAGATAGCGTTTTTTCTGATGTACTCCCTTTAACACGGCTTAGAAAACTGATTTCAATTACTGCTTTTGGGGCATTTATGTCCACAGAATAGTATATTTTATAAAGAGCATGATCCTTAACGTATTCTGCGGCACTGCTATCGTTGTATTAGAAGAGATGCTGAGAAAGCGTATTTTTTCTGATGTGCTCCCTTTAACACGGCTTAGAAAACTGATTTCAATTACTGCTTTTGGGGCATTTATGTCCACAGAATAGTATATTTTATAAAGAGCATGATCCTTAACGTATTCTGCGGCACTGCTATCGTTGTATTAGAAGAGATGCTGAGATAGCGTTTTTTCTGATGTACTCCCTTTAACACGGCTTAGAAAACTGATTTCAATTACTGCTTTTGGGGCATTTATGTCCACAGAATAGTAGATTTTATAAAGAGCATGATCCTTAACGTATTCTGTGACACTGCTATCGTTGTATTAGGAGGAGTCGCTGAGAATTGATATGTGAGATAATCCAAACTGATAAGCCGATGGACGTTATTGCAACTCTGCACTGCAATTGTTTAAAGATAAGTAGCTTACACGGGATAGTGTGAAATGTAGCTCCCAGCTAGACTAACATTTTGACATAAGGCAATACATCTCACATCTGTGTTTATTTTCCACAACTGAAAAAACATAATCCCACCCAACTTTTCGGGAGGAAAAAACAAACTGACGAAGTTAATCATTACAACTCGCTGACAGACACATCACGATTGGATTTGTATTTTCAAATAACAGGCTTAAGCTCTTTGCAAACGGAAAACACATTTCAGAATATTGAACAGTCTCCGGTAGTAATGGAACTAGTTTTTATCCATGGTAACCATGACATATATATATATATATAATCCAAAAATGGGAAATTCCGTTGTTGTGATTTCACTTATTTCCATATGATTTTTTTTACCTGATTTTGAATTTTATATTATACACGTGTGTGTGTGTACTGTCGTATATATACTGTCTCATCCTAGTCTATCCCAGAACCTGATATCTTCCGAACCAGGTATATAAACCCCCAGCGAAAAAGCAGGTAATTATATGCCTGTCCTACAATTTATAGAAATCGAACGCTTACTAAACTGTAACGTCACTCAAACTTTCAGCTGAGGCAACTGACCAATCAACGTAATCAAACGTGGCTTTCCCAACATTGCTATTTAACGGATTCAATCGGGAGAGCTGGATCTGCAATACAGACTGGATTCGTCCTATGACGTCAAGATGAGAGGGAGAGCAAGGTTGGGTGCACCCATTAACCAGGTTTAGGTGGCGCATTCTGCTTCTGACTGCTCCTATGTTGACCAGATGCCATTTCTTCTGTATGTTTATATTTTTTTCTGTATGATGTTTATGATGTTTTTGTTGTGTTGGTGGCTATGTTCTATATATAGCCTGGTATGTTCCGAATAAGGGTATATTAACCCCTAATGAAATAAAGCAGGGAATTCCATGTCTGTCCAACAATTCATAGCTGCAGTTGAATGCTTACTAAACTATGGCGTTATTCAAACTTCAAACTATGTGGTCAGATATTTTCTTATTTTGCAAAACATACTTAATATAAGGTATTTGAAGTTGAAAAATACGAAAGCTCTTGTGTTTAAATAACTTTAAATATATTTATTTTACGTTGATTGCGAAATAAGTATTTACAACTTATACACTTACGAAGTCTTTCTGGGAAGAACCGATCATAAGTTCGGTGCTCTAACACTAGACCACGTGCTCCATATTATTCTTATCTTTCAAAACATACAGAACATAAGGTAATTGAAATTGAAAAAAAAACACGCTAGTGTCATTATCAGTTTAAGTTCATTTATTTTACTTCAATTGTGAAATAAGTTATTACAACTAAAACAAATTATGTTCGAAGTCTTCCTGTGTAGAACCGGTACTAAGCATATGCGGGGAAATGTTTCTTGCTCAAGCACACACCACACATAGCCGTGGTGGGGAATCGAATCCATGAACCTCCGATCATAGGTTCTGTGCCATACAACTGGACCACGTGCTCTTGTGTTTGAATACCAGTGACATTGTTTACAAGATTTATCAATAAAATTTGACAGACTTCTGTATAAACTATTAACACGATCAAATGAAGGCTTTGGAAATAACAGAGACTGTTGGAGTTGAGATTTTATTTTTGACATGGTTTTTTATATATATCTTTTATTTATTTATTTATTTTTTATGTGTGTTTTTTTCTATAGAATATAAGAATATAATTATAGGAAAAATCAGTGATGATGTATCACCATTATATCGAATTATATTATGATTTTTTTAATTTGTAAAACATTTTAATTGTAGAAAATGCGTTTTGTCCAAATGTTCGTCAATGTTACAAATATAAACGTATTGTCTGAACAATATATATATACTTTCAAAGAACAGAATATCTCCGACGGACTAACTCCTGTATTAGACACCTTATTCTATTATGTTTAACTATTATAATTATATAGGTTAGTTAATTCGATATATATATTATAAACAATTAAATTAAAATCTCATAAATTCGTTTAAGACAAAAATAATGATACACTATAATCAACATGTAAAATAGAGCAAACGGACAAATGAATTATCACGAAAGGAACAATTGAATAAAAGAAATATATTTATGAGTAAATCTGAATAAAAAATATTATAAATACAACAGACGTTACGGGTTTGAAACGGATATTGCTCTTATTTTGGGAAAATACGACAATATAACAAACCAATGGTTAATAAAAAGAATGTAAGCCATCTGGTGCATAGGTGTGCTATGTCTTTGTAATGACAAACGGTAATCGTTTAGCCGGCTAATGGATCTGTAAGCAGTATGCCTTAATTGATTTTAGAGGGAAAAAAGGAGATCATTTTCATAATCCTTACAATATGTTACCATAGAAATACTGGTTTACCTATTATCACTAAACAACACGTGTTATATTGTATTATAGGTAAGCGTTTGTCAGTGAGTTTTTTTCTCGGTATAAAAAAATCACCGATGTTATTCGGGTTAGAAAGCCGTACTTAAAATAAGGACCCTTAACATTTTTTTCGATTTCTCACATTAATGACTTTATTTATTGCTGTGATCGCGTAATATATCAAATTGTGACATAATAAAAAAGCATGACGTCTATGTTTTGACATTGCTTTGATTTTATAGAAGAGCTGCTGTAAGGTGTTAAAAGGAATATATCAGGATTTTTAAAGATATTGAGACATTTATAGCGTTTTTTTTCTGATATAATCCCTTTTAAGCGTCGCTTTCAACAATTTTTCACTCATATCGCGATGGTGTCTACTTGAGACAGTGTTCTGAGCGCTGACACACAGGAGTATCATGCTGCAGAAACATGGTATGATACCCCACCCAGTCACATTATACTGACACCGAACTGACCAGACTTAGAACCTCTTAATGCTGAGCGCCAAGAGACGAAGCTTCTGTCACAATTGTATTTGCCTGACCCTTTATAGGAAAAATAATACAATGCACTAGCTGATGCTATTATTCTTTTTGATATATATAGCATTACTAAAATAATCGACAGACTAATTTCATTCAGATATTTGTGTTTCATATTTCGATTTTCAACTTGAAACTATCCATTACCAAATTGTATTCCAATATTGAAGAGTTACATATATACATCCAGTCAGAAGCCATACTCGGCTAATTCCGTCAACCTTCGGCATAAGTTTTTTTAAAAGGGAATCGGCGATGTGTTCCTTATGTTAAATTAATGAAAATCGAACTTCTATATGCTTTAAATATCTGATGTTAGTAGGGCATTGTTCAGAAAAAAAATCTACTTTCATTGAAAAATGTGTTTGGGTATTATTTAGGCCCATGTAGATGTTATTTTCAATAGTTTCAAAAACAGCATTAAAATAATTATATTCGCCACATTTTCATTAACCTATTTTTTTAACATAACCATTTACCATTTATCATACTTAGATACAATAATCCAACTACCGAAAATATTTCCAAGATTGCTGTTTTTTTATCTACGAGTATCTGGGATACTCGGCGAGGTGTTCCGAATGATAGATTCATGTGTATGTGTTTACAATAACAACAACAACAACAACAACATGTGTACGGTATCATAAGCTCCTCCCCTTTTTTTCAAATATTGTCAGCTGGAGTATTGTTTTCAATCTTCAAAGAACACATACTTTTTGTCATTCAAATGCATCAATTTACCGGCTTGCCAACTCGATAGAAAAAAACAGTTGCAGTGGGAATTGAAAAATTAAAAAAACACCGTTCGACGCCATCTTGTTCTTATTATATCGCTGTTTCGATTTTAAAACATGATTTGTTTTTCAGCCTAGTAAGCAATAACCTGTAAGATTGCTGTTTTACGTTGTGTATCATTTAGTGCTTCTTTTCTATTTTTATTCCTATCCTGCACATATGAATATGTGAAGATAACAATTAAAGAAATATACCATTTACGGGTTTCCATCCGATTGTTTTAACATTACCTTACAAATTAGTTTTTAATTATTAGTAAACATTGTATAATATGTACATGTACTACACTACAGTCAGCACGAGAAATGCACGAACGACACATAAAGCCCGTATGGGGTCCTAAAACAGCATGCAGTCAGTTTTGTTAGAATAGCTTGAAAGTTACCTGCTGGCCTATGCGAAAAGACTGAAATTATAATGTTAAAATGAGGAGAAGCAGGGGAAAGCATATCCGTTCAACGGGTGAGTTTACATATGATTAAATAATGGTGATGAAAATGATGAAAAGTTAGAGTTAGAGTTACAGTTTCTATATACATATACCATGTTATGTGTTACAAAGAATAGCATACATGTAAACTTATAGGCTGCAAGATTATAGAATTACAATGATTATGGTGTTACATAAAACTGTACTTATAGAATAGCAGCACGATTGAGAGAGAGAGAGAGAGAGAGAGAGAGAGAGAGAGAGAGAGAGAGAGAGAGAGAGCGAGCAAAGAAACATCGGTTTTCGTGGTTAAGAAAGTTGTAGATTTATACATTTCATTTTTAGAAAAGTGTTGGAAAATTTGAAACCATGCTTATATGTGAATGTTATAGACAACCTCATAGATGAACTGAAAATTTTTAAATTATAATAATTATGTAAATAAAAATGAAACCTAAACCTTCTATTGATATTTATCGCACGATCCAAACAATGCCACGTTGCTGTTAGCTATAATGTATGTTGCAATTTATATAGTCTAGATATAGTGCATGTGCTCATTAATATTTCTTACTGGTCATGTGTTAAAAATATACAATGAAGGGCATTTGTATATTTCGCAAGTATTGACATTTAATTTTGCACTCTTTCTTTAGCAAACCGATACTACATTTGAATGTCTATCGATGTGGTGAAAAAATAAAGACATATGGACGATATGGACGTCACCCATATTTATTTTTATTAAATAGCATACAGAATATGTTGGTGGTTGGCTTCTGCCGCTCTGCTAGGGTCATGCGATAAACAGATATAGAATTATCCACCTTAGTGTCACGGACATACATCCTGATATTAACATCTTTGTTTACATCCTGACAGGAAATGACGTGTCCGTATCACGTGACTGGACATTCTATAAATGTTGTGTATCAATATCAACAGGCCGTAATGACGAACTGTTATACATAAGTATAGTAGCGTTAGTACACTAACATCCAATACACAGTTGAAGTCAATTAGCAGTTACAATAATATCTACGTTGGAAAAGCTTCATCTCAAATACAGAGGCATTAAATGTCACAAGCTATCAAAACCAGATCCTTCATATAGTGTCATGGCTAACCATGGCTTCCTGTCTTGTTTTTAACTGTACTACATTACTTCGGTCTTGTGAACTATTTAACTATTTGTCAATTGTATATAAACGTCGAGATGCATAAGACACATAAGTTTGTTTTTTTTTATTTACTAATCTAATTGTCTCACTGAGGTGCTACTGAAATGTGGATACACGACGCATGCGTATGGACGACATAAAAAATGATATGTTTTTGTCATACTTTTTATTTATTTCCTTCCTTTCCGACATTTTTTTCTATGCTCATAATATTGGTTAAGAACAATTGTCAAAATATGTCACTTTGATATTAAATGTAATCTTTGTAAAACGATGCAGGGGACAGGCCGAACCTAATGTTGACCAATTTCATGTTGAAATAAAATATGTTTAAACTAACCAAGGCTAGCCGGTATTTCTTGACCCCACAGCCATTGGCGTGAGCCGTCAACACCCTGTCGACTACAATTCTTCTCCATGATGTGTATCAAACTGATTCTTTTCCGTTCTCATCTCAACTATATTAATGTATCACGTCACTTAAAAATATTTTTCCATATGATGAGTACAGTATAACCTGTGTAAGTGGCCACCTCTATTAAGCATCCACCTGTCTTAAGCAACCATATTTTCTATTTCTCATTTCTATGCTTTCTGAGTAAATTAACCTGTATTGAGTAACAACCTGTCTTAAAAGGCCAATTTATTGCACCTTCCCTTGAATGGCTGCTTAAGACAGGTTTGACTGTATATTGTAAATGGCTAGCACTTATTTATGGTTAACTGAAACTTTACCAATACATTACATTTGAGTGTCATGTACGCTGTCGAAAATAAGAAATAACTTGTTAATATACTAATTCAAATTCACTTATTTCACTTATTTCACAATATTCCTGAAGGAAAATTGTGTGTTTTTTTTTTTTTAATTTTAAAACTCGTTGTCAACAATTATGTCACTTTAATATAATTGATATCAAAATTTGAATTTACTGAGTATCATCGATTCCTTCAATATGTTTATTACCAAACGACCCTTTTCTAACCTTAAATTGAAACTAATTTAGTGCTTTTTTTCGTTATAACCGTTTTTTCTGTATTGTTGTAAACTTCATCGCACTATCAGGTACTTTGGACAAAGCAATATGCCCAAATCCATATGACAAAAGCATTTGCGAACTAATGTTTAAAATTGCTTTGCGTCATCCATTACATTTTCAAATCGAAAGAAGTAGCAATTGTTTTAACGACGATGTCTTATCTAAAAATGAAGTTTTCATAAGACGTAATTGTAACATATATGTATGGTAATATAGAAATTTACTTCATCAAAGTCAGTGTACGGATGGTATATGGTATTTAACTATAGTTACCACGTGGATATACGTCATCACCGTCAGTGTACGAGTGAAGCTCGGTATTCAGATATAATACGCACGGAGATGAGTTATGCGTCATCGCAGTCAGTGTACGAGTGACGCTTGGTATTCAGATATAATACGCACGGAGATGAGTTATGCGTCATCACAGTCAGGGTACAAGTGACGCTCGGTTTTCACACAGTGTAAGCACGGAGATGTGTTATACGTCTTCACAGTCAATGTATGAGTGACGCTCGGTATCCGCATATAGTTAGCACGGGGATGAGTTAAACGTCATCACAATCAGTGTACGAGTGACACACGTTATTCAAATATAGTTAAAATTAAAACATACATCCTCACAGTCAGTGATGTTTTATTGGAATGAACGTAGTAGGATCTGATTTTAATACGATTGTGTGAATTCTCAACATAACCGATATGTGTTGTACATGTTTAACGTATACCATGTTTATGAATATATCAAATTAGAGACTAGAGCCACAGTCATCAACAATACGACATTGTCAATAATGTATTGTATAATAGTGTTATCATAGTGTACAACGTGTCCAACATTATATATGCGGTACAATTTGCTTTTTTAATTGGGTTTAACGCCATTTTCAACACATTTCAGGTTATATATGGCATATCCAGTTATACTGGTGTAGGAAGACCTCAGACTGGGTCAGACTGAGTAGAACCACCGTCCTTCCGCAAGAAATTGGAAACTTTCTCACATAAAACATTTTGGAGCGAGCAGGACTCGAACCTATGACCTAAGCGGTGAGAGGTAAGTGATCTTGAGACGGCGCCTTAGACCGCTCGGCCACAGAGGACCATTCACATCTGTGAACAATGTTCACGCCCTGTACTATAACCATGTGCAACATCTGGGCAGTATTATATATAAAAATAGTATGCACGCCCTGTGCACTACGGCGTACAGCAGTCTGATATTGTAAAATGTGCACGCCCTGTATATTCACATGTACACCATTTAGGCAATGTAATATAATAAAATCAACGCCCTGTACACTAAATACCATGTAGAGATTAAGAGCGAGAGAAAAAAATATGCACCCACTGTTCATTAGTATGTCCATCATTTGGGAAATTAAATATAAAGAATACCCACGTGATGAACATGTACATTATCATGTTCACCGGCATTTTGGTAATTACCAATATGTGAAACATGTAAAACAAATATCGGTTGAGTAAAGTGTTAAACAGGTAAATATTTTGATTTAGCCCGTGCTCAGGCGCATGGATAAGTTTACAAATGCCAAGTGCAATGATATCGAATAAAATGCTAATATACAACTTTATATATATATATACACACGTAAAAAAGTAATGCATACAAAACGTCAGAAATCAAAATATTGGTAGCAAACTTCCTGTCGGCAAATTAGTAGTTTAAGAAGCTCAAATGTGCATTTGTTCACTTAATACAACAAACAATATTATGATAGTATATAATCAACACAGAGTCGGACTGCCGGACTTCGCAAAGCTTTGTACAAATGAAAGAAACTGGCAAGATATGAATAATTGAAGTGTTTGTTTTTTTTTGGAATAAGAAGAAAAAAAACACTTACCTTCGCGGAAGTCGAGGAATAAGGTTCATCAAATAGTGCCCAAATCTTCGGCTGGATTCTCTGCCAGCAATTCAACTCTCCCGATTTATACTGTTCCTCCCAGCCAAACTTCTTCATGATATCATCCTCCGTGGGCTTATCAGTGTCTAAATCGAGCCTATCGAGAATAGCTAGAACATCCTGCGTGTCCCTGTGAGAGGTGTAGGTCATCCAACAGCATGGCTCAACCTGGTTGGCGTCCAGACCCCAGAACTCAAGTTCTTCCTCAAACAGAGGACCGCACACATCTGTTGGATAGTGTAATTTCCCCGACCGATAGTAGTTTAATATTTGCGCGAAAACCCCAGGATGGCGGTCAAAGAAATACTCGTTAAGCACCGGATCATAGTTCGCCAGTGCCTCCGTAAGACGAGATAGTCGGGTTGCTGGTATTTTCTTCAGCGTTGCCTTGTAGGTCTCGTGTCGAATTCCTCCAACATTAATTATGACCCGATTGTCAGCGTCCTGCGGGTTCATAGTCTTGTGTAGTATCTCCCACTAATTTGTTATCCTATTTCACTGTTGCATTTACATCACTTTTATTTGACGTTGAAGCTATATTCACGTGTATCACGTGCCCGATATTTCAAATTATTATCACATGATCACATCAGATATAGTAATCCTATTACGGAATATGATTAAACTAAAATTGCATTAAAAAATCATACACATTCTTCATGTATTGCAATATCAATATGTTTTTTTTTATTATGTAAATGAACAAAATATTTATTGAAACGGTCTCACATCACAATCAATTCGGTTAAAGATTTGAGTGAAACGGTCTCACACCATATTTCGATAACGATCAATAATCCGAGCTAATTGTTTAGAATACATATCATAAATTCATGAATAACTTCAAAAAAAAACCATCAGATTAAGAAACGAATGTTTTAAATGACATACCCCAAACACAGCGTTTATAACGTTTTAACTCATTTTATTTCTTTCAGTCGTTTGCATTTCATTCAAGTAGCTTATTCCATTTTTAAAATACATAATTCCTGAAAGCTTATGTTTGTGATTATGTCTATCTAATACATATACATAATGGAAGAGGAGAGTTTTATTTAAATTTAATATCACAGATTAGCATTACACACCCGCCCACTTCCTTGTATGACGTCACGTATTCGTTGACACAAGCCTGTCCAGCTCAGAAGGAATGCTGAATAAACTCCAAATCATTTGATATATATCCGTACGCGTGCGAGAATGACCTCTCAAAGGTCAATGAGATGTTTTAACCATTCCGTTTTTAACTGTGTACACTTGCTACTCTTTCTTCTATTGATTATATAATATTAATTATAGATACAAAATAATTCTACTATAACTACACATACAACAATGTGAAGATTTTAAAAAAAAAGTTTTTATATTTAATTTTTAATATATCCTCCTATTCGAATTATTGGAACTATTTGTATCAAGCGGAAATAGCCGACGATGTATTAAAATCCGCTGGTAACACACTCACGAAGAAAAAAAAGAAACATATCCAGTGTTGCATTGTTCCGTTCTTCATGTGGGACCTGAAAATATAAAACAAATATGAGATCAGAATCACTATTACATTTTACGGATGCTCCGGAATCCAGAGCGGACACTCGTCTGTATGCGTATACAAGTTGCTGATCGTTAATTATAGATTGTACAAGCCACGCCCACTTCCAGGAGTGACAATTTACATAAAGGTGAAGATTCGACAAATGACAGAGAAAAAAATTGTACCTATTAAAATTTGAATAAAGCTTCAGGTGGAATAAAATTATTTGTTTTACCAGTCATAACTTGTATACAAAATATTGTTAATCCTTGTGTTCCATGATTTACCCCAATTGAGATTTTGTCCATTCGGTTCTGCGGTTTTAGCCATGTTTATAAACAAATGGAGGGTCAGCTGAAATAAAAATAACAACGTGCCCCCTCCACCATTGGCAGCTTTTCCCCCACCCCACCACCCCCACTTGACGGGCTCCCCAATTGGTGGTCTTATGAATTCAAATAAAAAACATACGCATTAAAATATGTTATCAGTAATTTTATCAAGGATAAAAGGGTGGTTTAGAAGCACAGATACCGCAGCGGTGGTCTATGGGTAGAGCTTTGCCTAGCATACGGAAGTTCGTTGGTTCGAACCCCGATCGGACCATAACAAATATGGTACTAGCAGCTTCCTCGCTTGGCGCTCAGCTTTTAGAGGGTAGTTCTAGATCTGGTAGTCCCAATGTCAGTTTGCGGCGTGATACTTAAGTGTGGCAGCGCTAAGAATACTGTCTCAAGTAGACACTGTCTAAATATAACTGAAACATTGTTGAAAGCGACGATAAACCATATTCAACTATAACAACAAAAAAACTTATAACCAAATACGTGTTTGTTAAGTCGATTCGATGGAGACAGCGTTTACTACATACAGTAGCCTTACATATTTTAGCGCCTGCTTAAGTAGTATCTATTATACTTATTTATATTTGCTCTATTGCGGAGAAAGCTTTAAAACTTATACAAGTCATTGTCGTGTCTGTGTTTCCTGGATAGAACTAGTGTTGTTTTTGAGAGGTCGTAATTTGCGTGTGCATAGCTTGAAGACTCGAAACACTGGCTTTTGTGCTTGGTGATAATACTTAAATTGTCAGAAAAGCGCCAAACGGACAGCTGATAAAACCTGGTTAATAGGTGCATCCCATCTCGCTCTTTTCACGCTGTGGCGTAATACAAATGTAAATAAAAGGATCCACGCAAGACCATTCTCTTACAAATACAACAGCGTTCACGTGTATGAGCCACGAAATACCATTCTCTAACAAATACAACAGCGTGCACGTGTATGAGCCACGCAAGACCATTCTCTTACAAATACAGCAACGTGCACGTGTATGAGCCATGCAAGACCATTCTCTTACAAATACAACAGCATGCACGTTTTTCAGCCACGCAAGACCATTCTCATACAAATACAACAGCGTTCACGTGTATGAGCCACGCAAGACCATTCTATTACAAATAGAACAGCGTTCACGTGTATGAGCCACGCAAAATCATTCTCTTACAAATACAACAGCATGCACCTGTGTGAGCCACGCAGACCATTCTCTTACAAATACAACAGCGTTCACGTGTATAAGCCACGCAATACCATTCTCTTACAAATACAATAGCGTTCACGTGTATGAGCCACGCCAGACCATTCTCTTACAAGTACAACAGCGTTCACGTGTATGAGCCACGCCACGCCATTCTCTTACAAGTACAACAGCATTCACGTGTATGAGCCACGCAAAATCATTCTCTTACAAATACAACAGCATGCACGTGAATGAGTCACGCATGACCATTCCCTTACAAAGACAACAGCGTGCACGTGTATGAGTCACGCATGACCATTCTCTTACAAATACAACAGCGTGCACTTGTATGGGACACGCAAGACCGCTCTTTTACAAATACAACAGCGTGTACTTGTATGGGTCACGCAATACCATTCTCTAACAAATACAACAGCGTGCACGTGTTTGGGTCACGCAAGACCATTCCCTTACAAATACAACAGCGTGCACGTGTATGAGTCACGCATGACCATTCTCTTACAAATACAACAGCGTGCACTTGAATGGGTCACGCAAGACCGCTCTTTTACAAATACAACAGCGTGCACTTGTATGTGTCACGCAATACCATTCTCTTACAAATACAGCAGCGTGCACGTGTATGGGTCACGCAAGACCATTATCTTACAAATACAACAGCGTGCACTTGTATGAGTTACACAAGACCATTATCTTACAAATACAACAGCGTGCACTTGTATGGGTCACGCAAGACCGCTCTTTTACAAATACAACAGCGTGCACTTGTATGGGTCACGCAATACCATTCTCTAACAAATACAACAGCGTGCACGTGTTTGGGTCACGCAAGACCATTCCCTTACAAATACAACAGCGTGCACGTGTATGAGTCACGAATGACCATTCTCTTACAAATACAACAGCGTGCACTTGTATGGGTCACGCAAGACCGCTCTTTTACAAATACAACAGCGTGCACGTGTATGGGTCACGCAATACCATTCTCTTACAAATACAACAGCCTGCACGTGTATGGGTCACGCAAGCCCATTATCTTACAAATACAACAGCCTGCACGTGTATGAGTCACGCAAGACCATTATCTTACAAATACAACAGCGTGCACGTGTATGGGTCACGCAAGACCATTATCTTACAAGTACAACAGCGTTCACGCGTATAAGTCACGCAAGACCATTTTCTTACAAATACAACAGCGTGCACGTGTATGAGCCACGCAAGACCATTATCTTACAAATACAACAGCGTGCACGCGTATAAGTCACGCAAGACCATTTTCTTACAAATACAACAGCGTGCACGTGTATGAGTCACGCAAGACCATTCTCTAACAAATACAACAGCGTGCACTTGTATTGGTTCAACACATACACGTTGCTTTATTGTTGATAAACTAGTACTTCATTAAAACATTACCTGGAGACAATCGCTTTATCTGCCGGTCTCTCCCTGGAACTGTTTTGGATGTTCGCAAAGCAATATAGATAAACATTTAAAGATGTATTTGGGTGTGGATAAGTGAATTAAAAATCATCACCGTCCACAAAAGGCAGTGTTTCAAGACTTCAAGTAATGTTGCACACGCATTATATTTATATCATATCGATAATTGATTGATTGTTTGATTGACTGATTGATTGATTGAATATTTAGCGTCATTAAATGCCATTGAGGGTTAACAGACGATCATTTAACCTTACTACTGTTTCCTGGGATCCTGAAAGGTTAACCAGTACTCGAGCACACCCAATCTTCGCAAGTAACTGATAACTTTCCCACTTGAATCATTGGTGAGAGACGAATGATAATGAAAAACAATGTCGTATATCAATCATCACGGTGACTGTTGCCGGGCAGGGATTCGAAATCACGACCCCTGGA
Source organism: Panopea generosa (assembly GCA_029582155.1). Lineage (NCBI taxonomy): Eukaryota > Metazoa > Mollusca > Bivalvia > Adapedonta > Hiatellidae > Panopea > Panopea generosa. The sequence goes on from CM055904.1 coordinate 13,682,532, forward strand.
TTGATAGTCAGACGCGCAACCTACTGAGATAATCGGGCCCGGCTCATATCGATAAAGAATAACATATTGATTGTATTCGGAAGACTTCGACTTTAAACCTTAGTTTAGGTTTTGTTACGCATAAACGAAGAACAAATTGATCGACTGCATTCATGCTTTTTTACATAGGGCAGGGTTTATGTTTTGTGATACGCTAGTTAGGGCGAAGTGGGTGTCCCTGCAAACCAGGTGTGTGATCCACAGTGGTGTTTTATTTTTCTTGTAACCAACTGTTCCAAGGCGTAAATCCGTGTTGCCAATTCTCTGACAGTTTTTTGTTTTTCTTCTTTCGATTATCATTTTGTACTGAATGGAAGTATTAACCAGACACTCACGAATATTCCGAGCATAACCGTCAATTAATTCCAGTGATATAACAGTTGATAAACCAATATCGATCCATTACTAAATCGATATCATAATCGAGTAGTAATATCGCATATCGTTGAACACTCGAACATATCGTTGAAGAGTGACAGGTAAATACTTACGGACAATATATTATATGTGTGTTAATATTCATCACATTTGTCTACTACATGTCTGCGATAAATATAAATACGTCATTGTCTCGTAACCCGGTAGCTTCTTCTGGCCTTTGTTAAGGATCGAATTAAGGATCCCAGTACAACAGCCGTATAATTATAAATTTGGTCGATTAGGGAACAGCCAGGTTGTGTGCACCAGTTAATCAAGTTTAAGTTACTTTTTATATTATGTGAATGTTGTTGCGATGACTGTGGTCACTGCAATGATATCTCCTGTAGAACATTATCTACTCTTGTTCTTTTATTCAATGTTGTCCACTTTCGATAAACATGATATAATCTCTTTCTAAAAGTAAATCAAAATGCTTTTGATAAAAGAAAACTAGTATCAGAAAATATAACTCTATAACTGTAACTTATTTAAAGATAATCTATGTTTTTAGTTATTGGTTACTTTCCTTTTTATTGTCACTACAGTGTTTGTTTACATAATGTATATGTCTATTGTATTTTGGGTCAGTGGCCTATATTACCGAATAAACTATGTCTATGTATATGCAAATCATCTAAGTAAGATTCCAATGCATGAAAACACAAAGGCTAACTATTATAGTTAGTTATCAGTAGAATATGTTGTGACTTAACTGTCTATTGTAATAACTGACTATTAAGTGTATTCAATAGTAAGATAAATAGCACAGATCAGTAATAATAGAACGGTATGCACTTCTAAGCCAACGTTTCTTGATCTGTATATATCTGTCAGCAAATGTCTTCTTAGACTACATCATTTAGGAATTTATTCTCTACCTTTCCTTTGTGTGCAAGAGATGACGTATAATAGTTGCATAACATCTGCATTCTCTATGTAACTTATTTTTGCAAACATGAATCTTGTTATTTCGTAATTCCGTCCTTCTATGGAAAAATTACTACAAAAAAAATACAAGTGCTCGTGGTCTTAATGGAAATCTGTCTTATCATCACTGTTGATATGTATCTAAAACTGTATTCCTGACCATGGTGTTAGACAAATGGAAACCACTGTTTAACATCAAATATCCTTTTAGCTTACCCCTCTTTGTCTACATTAAGGGACATTAAGAAAGTTGGGTAAAGTATTTGTATTGCTCGGTAAAACTTCGAATTCGTTCTTTGAATGTTTAGTCTTCTTCTGGACATATACTATTTTTAATTGTATCTAAAATACACGCTGATAAATGAATGATTATAAAAGTAAATGTTCACTATTTAACAGCTTAGAATTAATGTTTCACCCATAATAGAGCACAAAAGTAAACATTGCTTTGATTTGTCACAGTTAGGATTAGACAAACACAGAAGTAATACAATCAAGCGACTGCACTCACATATAGAAAAAATTGACAAGGTGCAACTGTACAAGTATACTGGAGAAATGACAACGTACAACTGTACAAACATGAAAAAGAAATGAAATCATTCAACAGTACAATCATGTAGAAGAAATGCAATCATGCAAATGTGCAAACATACAGAAGAAAATATATCAAGTCACTGTGCAAACGTAAAGGAGAAATGTCAATACAGAATTGTATAAACATATAGAAGATATGATACAATGAAATTGTGCAGACATACAGAAGAAATGGCAACACGCCACTGTACAAACTTATAGAATAAGTGACACCATGCCACTGTACAAACTTATAGAATAAATGGCAACATGACACTGTCCAAACTTATAGAAGCGGTGACAACATGTCACCGTACAAATTTATAGAAGAAGTGACAACATGTCACTGTACAAACGTATAGAAGAAATAACACCATAGCATTGTAACACATACACGAGAAAAGACAGCAAGCTACTGTACAAACATACAGGAGAAGAACATCATGTTACTGTACACACATACAGAAGAAATGGCAACATGCAACTGTACAAACACACAGCGGAAATGACACCCAGCGACTGTACATACATACAGAATAAGTGTCACCAAACGACTTTACAAGTAAACATCAGCGGTTATCATCTTATTGGCAAGCAAATATCAGCCGATTTGTCGCCACCAACTAAATAATCAACGGATCACTATGGCCAATAGGTCAGGTTGACAATGTCACCGGAACTCAGGAATTCATCAGCACCAATATCCATTAAGTAAATATTGATAATCATGCGAACTGTTTAATGTACACTGTACCATTCTGACCTCTGGTATAGGAAACATAATGATTAATAAATAACTTGGCAACAGGATTGACATATTGTAGCACTTTAATGTAATCTACAAGATAACGGTTGTTGTTTTCCAAGTTATTTTTCGGTTACGTAACAGGGCTGTCTGTGTTATAAATTACTAGTTGTTTTGATTGTTACAGACGAATGTTTGTGGCGTCAGTCTCATTTCCAGGTAGATAAATGTCCGCATAATGTAGATTGGATTGAAGTTGAAACAAAACAGTCTATGCTATACTTTATTAATGTGTTCAAAGAAAATACACCACAGCGGTAGTCTAGTGGTAAATCGTTCGCCAGGGTTTAATCCCCGACCGGATTATATACCAAAGACTTGAATATGATACGAAAAGTTTCTACCGTTAATGCTCAGCATTTAGTGGATTGTTATTTGTATAACCGGCCCGCTATATAGTATTGTTGGCTGGGATGATACACCAGCGCGAAAACGCTTAGAACACCGCCTCAAGCGGACGTGGTCACAAACATGACACAAACATTTCTGAAAACATCGCCAAACACTAAACTATGGAAATTCAAAAATTATAATGCTTCAATCCAAAGTTGACTTTCTAAGTGGTTTCATGGGCAAAATCTATTGATTAGAAAGTAAAATAGTGTTTGATTTTTAAACAAAAAAAGATAAACTCATTCGATTTAAAAAAAAAAATAAATAGTTTAACATGTGGATGTATATTTGTCATCAAGTTTGTTTGTTTGGTCAAGTCTGTGTTTATTTTGTCATTTCTTTGTTTGCGTAGTAACGTATCGTAACTACTGCAGATTGCCTCTATAAGTATTGCCTCATTGGATCAAAAACGTTTTGGTTTCTATAACAATTTATCACCAGTGCATATATAAAGTGCGATACAAGCATTAAACCATTATTATATAAGTATTAATGCATGTGCATATCATCATACAAGCAGTACATTATTCTATAAGTATTAAAGCATATGCATACCGTCATGCAAGCAGTATATTATCATATAAGTATTAATGCATATGCATATCGTCATGCAAGCAGCACATTGTCATATAAGTATTAATGCATATGCATACCGTCATGCAAGCAGTATATTATCATATAAGTATTATTGCATATGCATATCGTCATGCAAGCAGCACATTGTCATATAAGTATTAATACATATGCATACCGTCATGCAAGCAGTACATTTGCATAAAAGTATTAATGCATATGCATACCGTCATGCAAGCAGTACATTATCATATAAGTATTTATGCATATGCATACCATCATGCAAGCAGTACATTATCATATAAGTATTAATGCATATGCATACCATCATGCAAGCAGTACATTATCATATAAGTATTAATGCAGATGCATACCGTCATGCAAGCAGTACATTGTCATATAAGTATTAATGCATACGCATACCATCATGCAAGCGGTACATTGTCATATAAGTATTAATGCATACACATACCGTCATGCAAGCAGTACATTGTCATATAAGTATTAATGCATACGCATACCGTCATGCAAGCAGTACATTGTCATATAATTATTAATGCATATGCATACCGTCATGCAAGCGGTACATTATCATATAAGTATTAATGCATATGCATACCATCATGCAAGCAGTACATTGTCATATAAGTATTAATGCATATGCATATCGTCATGCAAGCAGTGCATTTGCATAAAAGTATTTATGCATATGCATACCGTCATGCAATCAGTACATTGTCATATAAGTATTAATGCATATGTATATCATCATGCAAGCAGTACATTGTCATATAAGTATTAATGCATATGCATACCATCGTGCAAGCAGTACATTGTCATATAAGTATTAATGCATATGCATAGCATCATGCAAGCAGTATATTATCATATAAATATTTATGCATATGCATACCATCTTGCAAGCAGTATATTATCATATAAATATTTATGCATATGCATATCATCTTGCAAGCAGTACATTATCATATAAGTATTTATTCATATGCATATCATCATGCAAGCAGTACATTATCATATAAGTATTAATATCAATGCATATGCAGCCCACCTTTCTAGCGTTGGCTGTAAATCATTAGTGTGCAAGTATTGATGCAAAAGCACCGCACAACGTTAGAAGTAAGTGAGTATTTATTGACTTCTGCAAGTACAATACATTAAAATGTTTTTTGAGACTTCTATGCTCATAAATATTACTTGAATACAAGGACGTATTTTTTTTATTATATTCACTTAATTGAATTATTGAAAATGTAATGTCTAGATTTGATATCTTACAATGTTTGACTCTTTGTGCGTCTATTATCTATGTGCATTTATTGTTATTGTATATAATTGAAACGAAACTGTATTACTTTATGCTAGCAGTCTAAAGTATACCATTATAACACAATATTTATGTACATTTTAAGCATCTGCCCAAAAAGTATTCAAATATTAATGCGCAATTATAGCAGCAGCATTACTGGCAATCATGTATAAAAACTGCGTCAAGTTTGCAATATTGCATTATTGCACAATAATTTTATGATATAAGTACGGTAACACATCACTAGGAATTATTCAACAACGAATCACTCGAACTAATGCACATTGTGTCACTTGCTAAAAATATATCATTGGTGGATATACGCAGGGACGTACTACATGTAGCAGTACACCAACGTTATTACATATACTGATACATGCATTGTATATAATGTCACTTGCTAGAAGTATAACGTGATTACACAAATATGAATACGTATGCATAGCGCCTTGTTAGCGTTAAATTTTTATTACACAAAATATTAATATAATTGCGTAGCTTTTGCTCCATGTCAGCAGCGAATTATTACATTACTTATGTATTTATATGCATTGTGCCATGCAAGCAGTATATATAAGTAAATACATATACTAATTCGTATATGTTAATATAGCACTATTACACAAATATTAATGCATATGTTTAGTACCTTGCTAGCAGTATATCGTTTTACACAAATATTAATGCATATGTTTAGTGGCTTGCTAGCAGTCTATCGTTTTTACACAAATATAAATGCATATGCTATGTGCATTGCTAAGTGCATTGCTAGCAGTAATTTGTAGTATACAACTTTTAATGCATATGCTTAGTGCCTTGCTAGCAGTATATCGCTTTTACACAAATATTAATGCATATGCTTAGTGCCTTGCTAGCAGTATATCGTTTTTACACAAAAATTAATGCATATGCTTAGTGCTTTGATAGCACTTTAATGTTTTTACACAAATATTAATGCATATACTTAGTGCCTTGCTAGCAGTATATCGTTTTTACACTAATATACTTTTATAAGCTTAGTGCCTTGCTAGCAGTATAATGTTTTTACACAAATATTAATGCATATACTTAGTGCCTTGCTAGCAGTATATCGTTTTTACACTAATATACTTTTATAAGCTTAGTGCCTTGCTAGCAGTATAATGTTTTTACACAAATATTAATGCATATACTTAGTGCCTTGCTAGCAGTATATCGTTTTTACACTAATATACTTTTATAAGCTTTGTGCCTTGCTAGCAGTATAATGTTTTTACACAAATATTAATGCATATACTTAGTGCCTTGCTAGCAGTATATCGTTTTTACACTAATACACTTTTATATGCTTAGTGCCTTGCTTGCAGTATATCGTTTTTTTACACAAATATGCAAAATGCAAACTCGTGGTGCCTTGATAGCAGTATATCGTTTTTACACTAATATTAATGTATATGCTAAGTGCCTTGATAGCAGTATATCATTTTTGCTCAAATATTAATGCATATGCTTAGTGCCTTGCTAGCAGTATATCGTTTTTACACAAATATTAATGTATATTCGTGGTGCCTTGATAGCAGCCTGATTCTTACGCTTAAAAATAAGGCCTATGTAATTTGGTTTTGAAATATTTTACAGTAGTTGGGATTTCTTGCTGTAAATGAGTAGAGCAAAAGATGGTATAGCATTACAAGACATCACTGGTGTTAAAAAAAGAGACTTTTATAGGATTTCAACATAAATGTATTAATGAGCAACTGAGGACTTCTTATCTAAAAAATCTCAGGGTGTTACTGCGCCCTCCTTAAAAATAAAAAAACAACGTGGGCAACCTATCAGTTATTGTGCATTTTTATGTGGGTTTACATACCTGCTATGGAAAAAAAACTTTAAAAATATTTTATGTGGAATTCTTTTTTACCTTGACATCCGAGACCTTATTTTATATAGAACAAAGAACAAAATTCAACTGTGTAGTGAGACATTTAAGCATTCTCGTATGTGCTTGCATAATGTTCAGCTAGCTGAACGTCACTAAGTTACATAATTATACACACATGAACAACACTTCATTGAACTTTTTTCGCCACAGTTGCGTTCTTTTTTGTCACGGTCACGTGATAACTGCGTTTAAAAAAAAGACCTATATAGTTTGGCTTGAAATATTTCCATAATGATTCACAGCGGTTTTGATTTCTTGCTACAGAACAAACGTAGAACAGCAGAGTAGAACAAAACCTGGCATAGCATATGCTGCAATAAGACATTACTGGTGTTAAAAAGTGGCTTTTATAGTATTTTGATTGATGTGAGGACTTTTTTTAATAACCTTAGGGCGTCACGGCGCCGTCTTTTAAAAAACAAGCTGGTCAACCTACCAATTATTGCGCCTTTTTACGTGGGGAGACATAACTGCTAAAAAAATACTTTAGAAATAATTTTATGTGGAATAGCTTGACCGCGAAAAGTGAAAATCCTAGACTTTGTTTTATATAATACAAAAAAAAATCAACTGTTTAGTGATACCTGAATTAAACTATGAGTATTATTAGTTTATATAAATAAATATATAAATTATAATTCATTCTATATTTTGGAAATATTTCAATTTTAGATCTATTTCTACTGAGCATGCATGCATTTAAGCATATTGACCCCTGCGAATCATTTTCATGTATCCATGATGTTAAATCGCGAATGCACGCTTTTCAAAGTGATAAAATAGTTCATCCTGTTTAATGCAGAAAGCCAACACGGAGCTATTGATTGTAATACTCCGTTATACAGAATAAATAATCGCATGGTCGTCATTCCATTTAGATTCAAGGCTTTCTAATTTATCATGATGTATATCGTTTTGTCTAAATGTGGGTGTCTAGATCTTCCGTTCTTTTAAAAAGCTTACCATGTACACCTACGTGTTAACGACCATAATGACATTAGTACGTGAACAAGTATTTACTATAGTGTTTGCCATTCATTCGTATGAGCAGTACATTTTTCACTTCACCGTACTACATTACAATGCAATATACTAAAACAGAGATCAAGTCGGAATAGTTTAATTACTTAACAACGTTTTATAAAAAAAATCAGTTTTCATATTTTATTGTGTAAATTTCAAACAAATCTTTAGAATTTCCAAAAATATACTACAATATAAAACAGCGTATATTTTTTCTCCAAAATAAACACTGCGTGAAGTAAATTGCAAAGACATATCAAGAGATGTTTAGTAATGCTCAACAAGGGATAATTTTCGAAATATAATGGCGGGGCGGTAGTGAAGTAGATATACAATGTAGTATTAGCCTCTCATACCAGAGGTTCCAGGTTCACCTCTCAGCTGGGCCCGGTGTTTCTTAAAACATAACACTCAGTACTGTTTCTACCCAGGACGTTGACTCGAGAACGGTTCATATAATCTTTGAGATTTCTTCGCAATCAAGCTATAATAATCTGGTTAAAACTAAATATTTTGTATTAATAAAAAAAATACTACTTAGAATACTGACCCGGTCTGAAAGCATTAATTCCTTTGTCGAGGCATCCTTGACTCAAGTAGTGCAATGCTGAAGACCTAGAAACTTCCATACCCTGACCTAATGCCAAGATGATTATTCAAAACCTTCTCCGTAACATTTACAATTAATAAGTAATCCGTCTACAAAATAAGATAAAAGCTGCAATGCCCAATTTTCGTTGACACACAATATGTCTTATTTCACCGTGTTGCATGTTTTCCCGCCATCAATCTTTCTGATTACCATTGTTTGATGATGTAAGCGATGCTCTCTTTCAGGTTGTATTTATCTGCAAACAAAAGCTGACCGACCAGCAAACACTACTGACCCACTATCTCCACACACACACAGAGAGCTCACGTTCTATTTTTACAGTGGCATCGCCACCACCACCACCACTATCAACAACACATATATCGGCCTCCTACTTTTATATCTCTCCATATCACAGGCATTATCCTATATTCGTGCTTTATTTTATGACTATCCCCGCTTCCTCTTATTCAACATTTTCCACTTTACTTGAGGAGAGAAAAAACACTAACACACAACAACAGCAACAAATACGTTATATATCCTAATTCCAATACGATTCCATTTCTAGATATTTTTCTACAACACATATACGGATATACAGGCTTCCATACATACTCTATCGATCATCCGTCTTTCCCATTCAAATTCAAGCGCTCCGCTACTTGGCATGTATTGATCCGAATCCGCTCACAATACAAAGCAGGGGTTTCCGTTTTCCCCGTATTGATTTTGCGTCATGTAAAGACCGCCATACCATTGATTATCTGTTTCATATATAATTCAGAAGCAGGTTCACGCAAACGTGTTGAGAGCAGTATGTCGTGGGTTGATTTCAAAAACGTTATATAAACGCACTGACGGGTGTAACGAACACGAGTTGTCAATGTTATTCAGTATGAAAATATATATTATAATATTTTATTACAGTTGATGCAGTTGAATAGGCTTAACCGTTAAGTGGTTTACATATATACTCGTATATGCAATATTGTACGATTAAGACGTAGCCTGTAAGGCTTTTGTCGTCACATCACTTAGTCACATTGTTTTTGTTTCATGTTTAAAGACGCACGTTAAACAGTCTTGTGAAGTGTAATTGCTTTAAACAGTTTTGCCTGCTCTGCATAATTGGGTTATGAAACACAATTAAGAAACGAAAATGTCGTTTTAAACAATTTGCTAATAGAATAATGTTCTAGTGATGAAAAGAAATTTAAGGTGTTGAACAAAACAAGCCATTGTGTCGAGGTTAAAAGAAAATAAGTCTCAATTCGTACACTTTACAATTTTATTTATCACTGAAATTTCTAAGTTAAATATATAAAAGAGGCAGAGCTTCGTAAAAAAACTTTCAGAAAATATCAAACACGAAAGGTGAACCCATCTTAGCTCGTAACCATCAGACTCCAGTGAACCGATCTCCGTTTTCTTTTATACAGAGATTCGGCCACTTAAATGCCGAAAATCCACATTTCACGGATACAAGCACTTTCACCTTGACCCCGCTTATATAAACTAAGATGTTATTTGTAGTATCGAAACAATACTACGATTGATGACAGGAATCATTAGTGGCAATACTTAGAGGTCTGTGGGGTCAGTTAAATGTACCCCACTTAATAAACATACAAACTCCACTGTTTTAACAAGAGTCTCGTGCTTCGTATAAGGATAATAAGGTTCAATCATCAGCCTACATACCCAGTTCCTAAGTGGTCCGAACTCAATGTATGGTCAGCAGATTTGATTTCAAGTCATATCTGACCTCGTTATTAGTGACAACATCATCATGATATTGACACACCATTTAGTATTTTGGTGTATCATCAATCACTTCACGCAATACATGCAAATGAGACTGCATGAACTTTGGCTCTATTATGCATACTTAAATGTGCATATATATATATATATATATATATATATATATATATATATATATATATATATATATATATATATACTCATAGTTACTGGACGGTTGGGTCCCTTATATATTATATGTATTTTAAATATTAACATAGGGTAAAAACATGCTACTATATTGCCCAATTCTGTAGTATAGGTTTCTGGCTTCATTTTTACATCATTCAGTTTTTGAATACTCCATTCCATCCCACTTTTTTTTAATTATTGGGGTTAGACAACAAATGACCTATTAAACAAAGTGACTGCTCTGTAAAGGTAACCGCTTATACAAGTTTAACTATATACACGTAAGCTGGGTCACCGTACATGCAGACCAATGTCTGTCAAAATGTTAATAGCTTTTGTGTTGATGATAGAAAACTATGTACCACATAGTGTTTTCTAATACATCTTGGGACTCATTTATTATTTTTGGAAAAGAGAATACTGCTTCAGTCAATGTCTATCATTTTTTTGTTTGTTTGTTGTTGTTGTTGTTGTTGTTGTTTAGGGGGAGGGGTAGATGAGCTAAAGTGGTGTTCCTGATTTAATTACCTTCATAACAGGCGCAACTACACCAAGGCGCCTAGACTCACCAACACCGAGTCTGTTATTTTCTTCTTTGCTTTTTTATTGGACAACGTGACATACCAGTAGTAAGAATAAAAATGGACTGCGTATATTTCCATTCCCATTCATACTTTATTCATCACATATTGTGTGATGAGTTTCTAAGTTAATAATGTCATAATAAGATTACATGTAATAAGTCTGCTAACTTACCTCGTCCAGCGGCCGGAGAAACTCTGTTACCTCATGAAATTGATGACTGTTTTATCCGGCGTCGCTTCATCGTAATCTGTAAATATAAAATTGATCAAATAAGGGTAATGACCTATATTGATTGTCAGAATGACATATTATATCTTCATTGTCTTAATAACATTATGTTCATTGTCTTAATGCCATATGTTCATTATCTTGAAACCATCATGTTCATTGTCTTAATGTCAAATGTTCATTGTCTAAATGTCATATGTTCATTGTCTTAATGCCATTATGTTCATTGTCTTAATGTCAAATGTTCATTGTCTAAATGACATATGCTCATTGTTTTATTGCCATATGTTCATTGTCTCAATGACATATCGTCCTTGTCTAAATGACATACAGTATGTTCGTTGTCTTAATGTCATATGTTCGTTGTCTTAATGTCATAGGTTCATTGTCTTAATGACATACCGTCTTTGTCTTAATGACATGTTCATTGTCTAAATGATATATGTTCATTTTCTTAATGACATATCGTCTTTGTCTAAATGGCATATGTTCAGAGTCAGAGTAACATTCATTGTTTCCATGGTTAGTCACATATGTTAAATAAGCATGCGATGATCAAATCCCGATTGAGATGGATTTGGCTAGGTAGGAATGGGAAGTATCTACTGGATCATATCAATATAACTCGGTGAATTCTACTGTAAAGACACTGGTCCAATTGTAAATATAACAAATACAGCTATTAACAGGGCTGAGAGGACAGACTACGCAAGCTTCTTATACTATCTGCACTGATGTCAATGTGAAAATGTATGTGTGTATATCTTGTTTTGCTATCATTTACTTATATATGGATATATGTCACTCAAATAATATGCCACCAAATATAAATAAATTAGTCACTGTAACGATATCAATTTGATACCAATCCAATATCAACCACTGTAAAATTTTGCCACCAGATGTAAATGAATATATCAGTCAGTGTAACACAGTGACATAACATTTGAAAAAAACGAACATTTTTTCGTCATATCTAAATGTACAATTCATGTATGAGTCATACTTATTTTAGCAAATCATAATAAAATAGTCGCCGATGCGTTTTCTTATCAGATATGACTTCATAAATCGCTTCCATTTTTCATCAATTCTGGGTACATGTATATCAGTAATGGTATTTTTCACTATATTGAAACATGTCACAGAATGTAAACGTGCTTTACGGGATGCTTCGGTAATCTATGGTAACTACAATGTATAGAGAGCCTATGATTATGATTATGGTTATCATTATCATTTCATAATCATTATCATCATTGTTATAGATCCAGAGTTAATATGTTTATTAAATTGATGAAATCAAAGCAATTTACGGAATTTTTATAACAGTGAAAATCCTTATACAAAGCATTTAAGCTTCGTTCGTATTTCGAGTATTTGTTTGAAACTTCACCGATGAACTGTTGTGATAGGTCTCTTGTCGTTGTGTTATGTCGTTGTGGTTATGAGTGAAAATATTAATTTACTATCATGGATAATCTATGGATTTTAAGATATATCTATCATTGATGATCTATGGATTTTTAGATATATTTACCATGGATGATCTATGGATTTTAAGATATATCTATCATGGATGATCTATGGATTTTTAGATATACTTAAAAGAAAATTTGCTTTACGAAATTCATTTACTAAATAAAATATTGCAATATGAACTACCGGTGTGCTAGTTCTAATTTATGTGTTACAAAAAAATAAAATACATACGAATTTCTCAAGTTATACCTATATTGGGTGAACTGTACGTATGTCATAATGTATGTTTGTATGTAATGAGAAATAGTATATGTTTTATTTACATATAAAGACGTACAGTGTATTTAATATCAATTTTATGTTGAATCTTGAGTCAACATTTTTTTGTGTTACGTATATTTTTCTAGATCAAAATATTGCGATAAGCTTTATTGATACCAATTGTTTTTGTGTTTGTTTTTTTTGTAACTGAAGCAGTGTTAATTCTAAATTTGAAAAAAAAAATGAAAAACGTTATTTAAAGTCAAATTTTCGCTTAAAGTAAATATAATTTATTGAGACACAAGTAGTTCAATAACACATAAATACTGAAAAAAAATGTGTCTGACAAAAAAGCATCAGTCTACAAATTTTAAACAATTATTTCTAATATTCACCATTATGCACACTGTCTCGTTTGTGGCATTTACCAAAATATTCACCATTTAATTTAATTTAAATGAATGGAGTTAAATCCATTTTCAAAACCACATATTTATGGAAGAACACCTCAGAATGAATCTGAGCAACACAAGCAACTTTAAAAATGCATCACAGAGGGACTCTACTCACAAGCCCGGGGATTGAGACTCTACTCACAAGTCCGGGGATGGGGTGAAAAGTAATGTTTCACTCGGCCACATAAGAAAGCTACTTTAAGCTAATAACCTTTTACATAATCTAAACATATGAACAATAGTATTATTTTATTGTAACTGAAATTGTGGTACTAACCTACTTGTAAATGGCTTAATTTTCATATAAGCATTAGATACATCCATCTTGCAAATGTATTAATTCAAAAGTAATATAAATAACATGTTATACCTTTTACAAAACAAGATTCGCCATATAAGCATTAGATACATCCATCTTGCAAATGTATTAATTCAAAAGTAATATAAATAACATGTTATACATTTTCAAAAATGAGATTCGTCATATAAGCACTAGATATATCCTTCTTGCAAATGTATTAATTCAAAAGTAATATAAATAACATGTTATACCTTTTACAAAACAAGATTCGCCATATAAGCATTAGATACATCCATCTTGCAAATGTATTAATTCAAAGGTAATATAAATAACATGTTATACATTTTCAAAAATGAGCTTCGTCATATAAGCACTAGATATATCCATCTTGCAAATGTATTAATTCAAAAGTAATATAAATAACATGTTATACCTTTTACAAAACAAGATTCGCCATATAAGTATTAGATACATCCATCTTGCAAATGTATTAATTCAAAAGTAATATAAATAACATGTTATACATTTTCAAAAATGAGATTCGTCATATAAGCACTAGATATATCCATCTTGCAAATGTATTAATTCAAAAGTAATATAAATAACATGTTATACCTTTTACAAAATGAGATTCGTCATATAAGCACTAGATATATCCTTCTTGCAAATGTATTAATTCAAAAGTAATATAAATAACATGTTATACCTTTTACAAAATGAGATTCGTCATATAAGCACTAGATATATCCTTCTTGCAAATGTATTAATTCAAAAGTAATATAAATAACATGTTATACCTTTTACAAAACAAGATTCGCCATATAAGCATTAGATACATCCATCTTGCAAATATATTAATTCAAATATAAATAACATGTAAATACCTTTTACAAAGCAAGATTCGCCATATAATCATTAGATACGTCAATATTGCAAATATATTAATTCAAAAGTAATATAAATAACATGTTAAACCTTTTACAAAATGAGATTCGCCATATAAGCGTAAGATGCATCCATCTTACAAATATATTAATTCAAAAGTAATATAAATAACATGTTATACATTTTCAAAAATGAGATTCGTCATATAAGCACTAGATATATCCTTCTTGCAAATGTATTAATTCAAAAGTAATATAACTAACACGTAATACCTTTTACAAAATGAGATTCGTCATAAAAGCATTTAATACATCCATCTAACAAATACAGTAATTTAAAAGTATAAATAACATTTAACAACGATTTAAAAAAAGTATATTCGTCATAAAAGTTATTACCCATACCCAAGTATTTTTTATTAAACGTGTTAAGATTCACACACGTGATTACAGTGTTAGTTCACTGCGGTAACGCCGCTTTGCTTTTTCTTTTCCGACTGTGGTACTTCGACGCCGGGTAGTACCATTGTTGCTATTGTTAGTATATTATACAATGGTGCCAATTACGATCTGGAACGCTGACTAACTAATTTAGCACTTGTGCCCATGAATTACTTTATCATGCCTCAGACTCCCCATCAGCCTTACACGTTCTGCCATTAATATAATAAATTGCAGTTATGAATTAGTCAGCAGCGCTTTACTCAAGTGCATTGTTAGCGTAACGATTATTTACGCTTATGTTTTCTCTTTCTATTACTTTGAGCATATTATTAGTAGATATATGTGGTTTAACAGAAGAATGCTTTAATGTTTAAAGAGAGACATGGCTATTTTGATAAGAATAATCATTTGACGTTTGTTTTTGTTTTTTTGTTGTTTTTTTTTGTTTGTTTTTTTGTTTTAAATTATAAATCAACATGATGTAACTATGAAATTAAGACACATCAGTACTGTATGTACGAGATTCAGACACAAAAGGGTGTGTCTATTTTGAAAAGGAACGCAGCTCTGCTAAGATGATGGCAAAGTAGGACTTCTCTTCCCGCTTTGGTCCGTCATACGGCAATGATATATGAGCACGTTGATTGGTCAGTTGCTTCTGGGAGAGTTGAAACACGTAACAGCTGTTGTTACATTACAATGAATTTTGGGACTCCCTTCTATAGGATTCCCTTCTTTTTCCTTTGGGGTTTAGCAGGCCTGACTCCTGGGGATATCAGGGAATAGGACAGACTATTGAAAAGCATAATATTTCGAACACTTGTGGCCGTCTGTGGTAAGACGATTAAAAATGCTTAAATTTCATCAATTTGTATTGGTATTTTATAATAAAAAAATGGATTAATTTGTTTTATGAAATAAAGTAGAGTGAGACGATTAGTTTTGTCCAAAAAAAATGTAACTGTAAATTCATGTTGGCAAAATTAAGTATCAGATAGTAATATTTGGTGATAAAAGTCTGTGTTTTGGTTATATACTCGGCTAAAAAACAGTTCTGCACGCTTGTGGTATTTGGGTTATAAAATGAAAACTGTATGTCATACGAATATTTTTATTTTATATATCATAATAAACAAAAATTCACACTCAACAAACAGGCAAATAGAGAATGAAAATCGATTCAGTAGTTCATTTGCAATCTTATGTACAAATATACAGGGGTCATCGGTCAAAATGACTAAAATACAAGTGAATACAATAACCGACAATTTAATAACACTAAGGCGGATACACACGTTTTTGACAGAAATACCGTTTTTTGGCCATTTTGGACTGGTGACCCTGTCTACTTTGATAATGGATTACTCAGTAATGAACTAGTGAACGGATTTTAATTCTGTTTTCACCTAGTTGTTGAGATTGAATTTTTGTTTATTATAATATATAAACATATTTGTAACAATACAGTTTTTATTTTATAACCCAAAATTCCTCGTGTGCAGAATTTGTTTGCCGAATGTGTGTGTATTTATTTAGTTATCCAAGTCTCGTCACAGTTAACACAATATTTACACAGAATATTACAAAATAGTAACAACTCAACCTTTGTATTCTATAAAGAATCACAAGAGACTAGTAAATTTATTATTTGTGTGTACATAAATCACATCCTCCATATTTTTTCCATTTAACAAATTAAAAAGGATGTTTATCTTCAAACTGCGATACTTTGTCAATAAAAAATAATGAAAATAATAAAAAAAGAGTTTTTCCAGAAATTCACTGTGTTGTGTTATATGTTTATATGTTATATGTCCCTAAGTGTCACGATTACGCTGATGTGCAAATGTATGGTAAAATCGATTCTAACATCGCCGTGTGCTCCTTTAATGCAAAATTTAACTGATCGTAGTACATGTCAGTAAATAGCGTCCTGGTAACACGGATTGATAGTGTAACAACTATGGCAAGCATCTATTAACACTTTTTTAGATCTTAACACGGCAGAAAAAAATCCAATACGCATGTTTCACAGAAAGAGCTTATGGCTTTACATGAATGACGCAGATTTGAAAGAGATATAAAAACACGATTATATAGCTACATTATTGATATTTGACCCAAATACATAAATACGTATCATATATGTTGGTTGCAATCTCTGTTTTCTTTCGAATCACTTGCCTCATAGACACCACACGAACTGAATAATTATGATGTACATTATACAAATATCATTATAACCTACAGTACAATCAGTAAAATACGCGAACAAAAAATATTTTCGCGTTATTCGCAGGCTTTCCAGATGCGGGTACATTACCCGTGAATAATAAATTGACGAGGGGAAGAAATTAACTGTTTATTAAAAGTCCAGCTTTACAATATATACAATGTTTAGATTTCATCCCCCTTTGACTTAGTGCATTGAAATATTTACAACAGGTGATAATTGTCTGGTATTTCTTAGCTCAAGTTTTATTGATTTCTTGTATATGCTGTGGTAGATTAAAAAGAATCTTCTTCAAATATATTGCAGAAGAAGAACATTACAGTGTGGAGTTTAAACCAGGATTGCGTTTCACAAATCAAAATACGATAAAAATCACCGTAAGTCAATTTGACAAAATCATGTTGTTTGTTGAAATTTTGATCGACATTTAAAATGATTATATTTCCAGAAAATATATATTTTTCTGCATGGTTTTAGCAATTTTGGATTCATTTCGATGAACATTAAAAATAATATGGACAAGTGTTGGTTTACGTTTACGACGGGTTTTGTCGCAAGTTTGTTGTTTTTTGTGAAACCCACCCCTGGTTAACAGATTCACCCAACCTCTCTCTTTTCCCGTCGTAACATCATAAAACGGGGTAGACTCACTTCTCAACGTACTTGTCAGATATCCCTCGTATATTGTATGTAAAACACTGAAATGCGCAGGTAAGTATATAAAAAAAAACAAGCGATGCTATACTAGGATGTGCGCGATGCCCTTGAAGAAGCCAATTATAATCAAGGGTACGGCATACCAAGATAAAGACAGTCTGGGTGGTTTTCACAAAAAAAAATCTTAGGGCAAAAATCGTCGTAAACGTAAACCAACACTTATTCATATTATTTTGAATATCCTTCCAAATGAACCCAAAATTGTTCAAACCATGCAAAAAAATGTTTTATTTTCTGGAAATACAAACATTTTAAATGTCGATCAGGATTTAAACCAACACCATGATTTTGTCAAATTGACTTACGGTGATTTTTATAAGTTGATTTGTGAAACGCAGATCAGTACTATACAAAAAACACTTAATATAAAGATATATGTCAATTATGAGAAATGTATTTTTTAAGAAACAAATATGACTAAAATATATGTTTAAATATGTTATAAAAGTATATTTATATAATAAAATAACACTTTTAAAAAAAAATATCTGAAGGTATGTGAAACTGTAATATTCTATATTATAAATGAAAATATGATGCAATTCCTATCAATATAGACAAATTGATGAACATAAGTATGTATAGTTTGTCAATAAAACTTTAAAAGTTTATAAAAAAAGGTTGAAAAATGTCTTCGTATCATGCAAATTTATATAAAATAAAGTAAAAAATATATATATAAAGTATCAAAAATATGGTTTAACAACGCAAATACATCTATAACTTAGTTTTGTATATGCAAAACAAATTTTATGACAGTATAATGGATGCTGATACTTACTGACATGCAATATGAAGCTTATTATAATCATAGCCTTCTTAACCTCCAATATTGAAGAGTTCAATTATACTTAAATACCGAAAGACGAAACACGAAAATCAAAAACACTTCTAACCGTTGATACAGATATAACAATGCAAAACCAATTATATTAAATAAAGCAGCGTTTTACCTGCTATAAAAAAAACTACAGAAATGAATACATTTTTTTACCCTTACGTAACAGAAGTAGCAATGTGACACGTGTATAGCAGATAAATACGTTGGAAGAGACAATTCAATAAAGAAATGTGGCAATAACCAGTTATCTTAAATAATACATTACGACATATTGACACGATAGGACAATTGGCTTGTGCAGTTGAAATAGCACACCTGTTGCATAACAGTTGAAACCAATATGTATGTTTTGTATGTATGCGCGATGGGACAATTGGGCATTGTCAACAAAATAGCACAACTGTGACACAAATATGCATAAATAATGTTATGTGTCGTGTATAGCAATGTTATGAATGCTTTCAAAGATTGCATGTAAAGATAAATGTGTAAACGGAATGCCCATACGTTATTGTTCTCATATGTGGGGCATATTATTCAGCATGAATAGCAATGATATCAAATAGAATGCACCGCAAAATGTATGTTAGTTATATAACATACACTGATTATTTGTTTTCCTTTAAAATAACACATCACGCGTTTTGTCCATATGTGAATGCAAGTATTTATAGGTCAGAGGCCAGCATATCGTTTTGTCTATAGGTGAATGTATGGTAAATATACGTCGGAGGCCAGCATTGAATTTTGTCTTTAGGTGAATATGTGTTCATACGCCAGAGGCCAGCATTGCGTTTTGTCTGTAGGTGAATCTATGTGTTTATATGTCCGAGTCCAGCATTGCATTTTGTCTGAAGGTGAATATAGGTGTTTATACGTCAGAGGCCAGCATTGCGTTTTGCCTATAGGTGAATATATGTGCCCATACGTCAGAAGCAGCATTGCGTTTTGTCTATAGGCGAATATAGTTGCTTAAACGTCAGAGTCCAGCATTTTGTTTTCAAAAGACGTAGATTGTGATCTGAAAATTATGTTTTAAGGTTTATTTTTTTAAGTATATAAATCTATATCATATTAATCTACAATCCTAGGCTCAAGCGAAAATGCAACACAAAAATCACGTTTTGGCCACTGAAGGTTATGACCCGTAGTTTCAGTACGAGGAAACAATCTTGATTTCACTAATTTTACTTTCCTTACAGTTCCCTCAATACAACTTAGTCAAAGTTACATGCATCTTTAAGTTCTTACACTGCAGAATGAAATAGTCATCAAAACAATACCATTCCCAGAAATTTGTGTTTAAAATTATTGAAGTACTTGTGATTACAAAATGTGTACATTGCAGCTAAAATAACGACAAATTACGACAAATTTTCCTTCAAACCTCAACAGCTTTAATTCAAGAGCATTTTACATTTTTACGTGGTTGAAACATGTTTAAACATCTAAGATTACATACAATTTACAGTTTATGTACAAGAAATCAGTTGCCTGTGAATTATGAATTATTGATTTGCAAATTATGAATCATTCGTGTACTGTTTCATCAACCTTTAGTCAGGTGATACAAGTTTCATATCCTACTGTACAAGTCCTTGAACAAACGAAACGTTTAAAACATTTAAATAAACTGAAACAAATACTTCGATAACAGTTTGCTGTTTAAATATAATGAAGCAAATACTGTGGAAACATTATAACCAGTTTAACTTGGCAGTAAGATAATAAGATTTATTAATCAGTTTGAAAATCAATTCTTATTGTTTGTTAGTTCGTAAAGTTTGTTTTAACATTTTTAACAGTACTTCATTTTTCTTACGGTGGTCCGCGTACCTGGGATCCGCTGGATGGTTGACCAGTACTAGACACACCTTATATGTATGTATGTGTAAGTATTTCATTACCCCCCACACCTCGAAACTAGTCATTTTGGCGAGCAATAAAAGCTAGTTTAAGTAGCCAGTGAACAGCGTCGGCAGCGTCGCTACTCCTCCCGGTGCTGCACCACTGGCTGGATAAGACGTTTTTATTTTCTTACTCGGTTGATGAGTTGTCTAATTTGATTTGTCGAGTTAGTCGGTTCTTGTAGGTAGTTGATAACGTTGATTTTAGAAGGTTCCCCGTCGGTTAAATACACCGTCGTTTAGTCGTGGATATGCCGTTTGTCGTTTGTTGTACCGTTGTTTGTTGAGCTGCTGGTTAATTCTTTGCGTCGAAACGATCCTTTTTAGGGTCACATTTTAAAGCATAAAACCAATGATATTTTAAAATAGATGTCTCCACCAAACATCAAAGCAGAGACATCCGTGACTGTATTTTACTTCATCAATCGTCACAGAAGGATAGGACTCATCTTTTACAATGTTGACCCAATTAAAAGACTGTGGCGGAGTTTCATTCGTCCTTTCATCTCGGCAGTCGCAAGTAGAGTGACACACACACATTATCTCTGATACTCCGCATATTTAGAGGTTAAGTTAATGTCTGTGACCAATCATCTCAAAGTCTATTACAATAGTAGTTAATCCCAACTGAGATAGGTTGTTTGTATATTTTCGACAGGAAATATTTCTTTAATGTTATTTATAAATGTTTCAAAATTGACAGTGTGGTAATTTCATTCAATGTTGTTGCTTGTCTGTTTCACAGACACCTATTTAGATTTACTGGGTGTGGTAATCGATTGGTTGATTGATGTTTTTTTAGGTTAACAAACACATATACAGGTTACATGAAATAAACATACTCAATTATAAATTGAAAATAGATAAATTAGAAAAGGATATTTTATAACTATCTAACATATTATATAAAATAAGTATGTATTACAACTTATTTAATACACAGTATCGCAGATTGCAATTTAAATGCTACTGTTTTGGCACAATCCAATGTAAAAAAGTTAATGATCTATCACAATAAACGCAGCACACAGCACATTAAAACACGTTCATTTATGTTATTTCTATCAATATTACAAAACAGGCTCTCTTGTTTAAGCTAAACTGCGTAAAAACATAAAAAAATTGAATGACATTGCTTTTTATAATACATTATACACTACAGGTGAATCGTTACTGTTCGCCATTCACGCAGTTGCTCACATAATGATATGACATTTGCCGTTATCAGTTATCTCCAAGCAGAACAGATTGGCTCTTGACTTAATATAACTAAAGTCATTATGTAACATTAAGACACAAGTGGTTCCTATTTCTACCTGAAGACACATCAGATTCCGTTAATCTGTACTCCAGTACTACATGTATTTATAGTCGCCTTCGTTTGTTCTTCCTCTGTGTCAAGTGGCACTCTACAAGACCATTACTCACCGAGTATCACTTATATGTGTAGGATTTGGTTACAGTTATCAGTAACCAGTAATCATTAACCTCCAATGAAAAAAGCAGCGAATTCTATGTATGTCCCACAATTCATAGCAATTGAACGCTGTGACGTCTTTCAATATTTTAGTTGAAGCAACTGACCAATCAACTTTCTCAAATGTGCTGCTATTTGAAGGATCAAATCGAGAGAGCTGGATCCGTTCTATGTAATAGTTAGTGTTCATTAAGTAAAGATTTAACAATTTAGAAACCCAAATGGGGCGACCGCGGTGTTAAACGTCATCTGACTGACAGTTTGACGTCATTTGACTCACTCTGGGCGAAGCTACGATGAAATCTGAGATGACTGACGCCTGGAAGTTGATGTTTCCTACGACAGTTTCTAAGCATAGTTCGCGCGGCTTTGTAGTTTGTACATGACTCGTTCAGAATTGAATTAGGGGAGAAGTCTGGGCAATGTACTTCACGCACGCGCAGTGGTGAGGAGCTTCTAAATAATTAAGAACGAACTTAATAATTAAATTATTTTGTAGGCTTTTTAACATATGAGAACGACACAATTTTGAAAACTGAAGCGATTCCATTGGTTGTTAAATGAGGTTAACCACTAAAGACTAGTTACATTTATATAAACAACTGTATTGGGTTAAACAGATTACGTTCATATGTTTTTGATTAATTTCTTTCACAACATTTATTAATTGGAATGATAAGAGTGATAATTTTGACAAATTATTTTTCTACATAGTGCGAAAAAACATCTTAATGACCATTCATATTCGTCACTCTGATGTCAAACAGTTTATTGTTTTGTTGCACCATCGACTATTTAATAACCATTGCAAAATTACTTAATATTAATGAAAAGAAATAAGTTTAATATCATATCAGCTTATGGCCATTAACAGGTTTAGATGAATTTAAATATGGTATAGACATACAATAAAATAAAATACAAACAAATACATACATAGCACATATTCAAACTGAAGCAGTCATGGTATTTATACATCTATAATTACAAAATCATTTACAATCATATCAAGAATCAAGCAAACTGTTTAAAATTTCTTGCCTTAGTTTTTGAGCTTCGGTTATAAATTTTGCCAGATTACAATTTTTTTTTTATTCCTTGATAACATTATGTTTTTAAAACCATTAATATTTGGAAAAGCACTATGTTTAGTATATTTATTTCCAAAAACTCTTGGAATCTTTCGCAATTTTTTTATTTGATAGTTTACCTTAGATTTATAACTTAAATAAATACTGTTGATTTCAATAACACTTCACCGCTCTTATATACTCTTTTTTATTCAATAACACTTTACCGTTCAAAGTATAATCTATTCTAATCAATAACACTTCACCGCTCTAATATATTCTTTTCTATTCAATAACACTTTACCGTTCAATGTATATTCTATTCTATTAAAAACATTTCACCGCTCAAATATAGTATATTCTATTAATAACACTTCACCGCACAAATATATTATATTCTATTAATAACACTTCACCACTCAAATATATTCTATTCTATTCAATAACACATACACCAGATATTGTAAGAATTCCTCTACAAAAAACTTATACTAGTAACATTAACACGTAATTAATTTAATAAGCTCGAAATGACAACTTGCGGTGAAAGTTGTTTTTTTCATTAGCCTGTTTTATCATTCCGTCATATTAAATATAGAAATAATTATCATTCCTGCACGTTAAAGAGGCACATGACAATGAAGAAGTCAGGTTTTACGTATGGTCGCATTTACCAACATATTCCCTTACGAAAATATTAGTATGTAAGTATCATTTGCTGAAACTTCATTTTCAAATGTTCTATGCCTTTTATAAAATGTACGCCTCTTTCCAGAATAGAAATGAGATCAATGGTCTGCACACATACTGGTGTATTCTATCCCCTAATCTGATATATCCCGAATCAGGTCTATTAACCACTAATGGAACAGCAGGGAATTCGATGTTTGTCCCACAGTTCATAGAAATTGAACTCTTACTAAACCATGACGTCATTCAAAATTTTAGTTGAGCAAGCAACTGACCAATCAACGTGCTCAAATGTGGCTTTCACAACATTGCTATGTAATGGATCCAATTGAGAGTCCGTACTACAGACTACTTAACGGGGATATTTTAATGTCGCATTTGCATCATGTAGATATGTAATTTTCCGAAATAGTTTTAACTGGGAATTAATCAAAACTCTCCGTAAGCTCCTTTAACAATAATTCTTTGTAAGCACTCAATGCCTGTTTTGGCCGTTTATGAATTGACTACATGATAGATGTTTCAGGTGATCAGGAAATGCTACCACACACAAAAAACACTGAATTACTCGTCATCCAGAAAATGCTTGGCATGATGATTTGGGTGTTTTTGCGAAGAAAGTTGATTAATGCATCTCTGCTACAGAAATATACGTGCACTGATACCATTGTACTGACTAACATGAAGTAAAACACATCATATAAAGATGGGTCTATCTCAGTCACTGCCATCTCCCGAAACAGGTCGACTCAATCCTAATGAAAAAGCAAGTGATTCTATGTAAAAAATGTTAACCAGGGGTGCGTTTCAAACAACAAAAAAAAACAACGACAAAACCCGTCGTAAACGTAAACCAACACTTGTCCATATTATTTTTAATATTCATCGAAATGAATCCAAAATTGCTAAAACCATGCAGAAAATTATATATTCTCTGGAAATACAATCATTTTAAATGTCGATACAAATTTCAACAAACAACATGTAATTGTCAAATTGACTTACGCAGCCTAGGTTTTAAATATAGCTTAAGTTATTTATGTTATATTGCATGTGTATTTTATTCTGAAAAAGCACTTTCGATCGTGTATGCATGAAAAGAGTGCTTCATAAATTTAATAAAAAAAAGAAAGATAAAAATAATAATAATAAAGATACTTTCATATGCTACTTGATATATTGCAGCACACTGTAATTATCACAGACAGACAGATAATACAGCTGGTATGAAATAGCCACACCTACAATTAATCCCTACCGGGGCAGGGATTGTTGTCAGAACTTCAGACGCCGAATACGCAGCAGCGAAATAGAGCAAGTCAGTTCCCTATAGACATCATAATAAACATAACAACAAGAAAATGTGATAATAAAGCACTCCTACCAAAACTGGTTTTTAATCAATACACCAACTCCCCTAAGGTGTTGCACCACATAATTTGTTTAGAAGCTGGCGCAGAATCAATGTTATAAACGAACCGATGTATCCATTAAAAAGCATTAAGACGCTGGCTGTTAGAAACCGTTTAAGACTTCTATCAGTCACGTTATAAAGACCCATACAGAACACAGACCTTTCCCCGTGTTTTTTTTTTTAAAATTTATAGCAAAAAGTTCTTTTGTCAAATTCCTGCTGACTTAAAGAACTGTATTGCAATCAAAGGTTTTCTCTCGCACTACGACATTCACACTACGTAATATACGAGGTTGATGACTGAATTGATTCTCGTCTATGTGCAATTAAACGTTAAGCAAACCCATGGAAACTATATGCACCTGGCTTTTCTAAATAATTTATTCCAAAATACTGCATAACAACATTCAAGACATATATAAACTCTTCCAAAGACTCAAAGAACGGTATTATCATCATAGGTCGTCACTCACACTACGTAATAAAAGTAAGTAAGTACATATTTTATCATAGTGACATGTGTACATGTAACATGATAAGTAGGATATTTCGTTATAAGTTTGTATTAAATATTTCTATCATTTATGTATCCTTCGCAGATCCGGTGCTCCTGAAAGGTGTTTTGTTAGACGTATGATATATATATATGTGGAGATAATTATTTGTGAATAACCAAGACATAAATGTACAGACCAGACTACGGCGAGTGCGCCTAGCTACAATGCAAACCATAGACACAATATCAACGCCTCTGCCAAACCAATAAATTTGGTGTCGACCATGACTTATATACTATGGAATTACATGCAACACATCTGGACAGGGTGGACAAATTTACATACATGAACTGATAGCTTTATATGAGTACGATCCAGTTAAGGATTCATGGCTACTCACATAAAAAAAGGACAGATTTATAAACGGAGATAATTAAATTCACAACAACGAAATATACGATATATATATATATATATATATATATATATATATATATATATATATATGTGTGTGTGTGTGTGTGTGTATATAAATAATTTTAAACAAGGCACCGGCACAATGAACCTATCTGTCACAAATACAAATAAATAGTTATATTATTTCACATGAAATTATGCTTGCAATTAAACATCGTCAAAGAATAAATAATATATACAAGGTAATTGCATAACAGCATATTATTTACGGCTGCTTGTAAAGTCATTGGCTATATATTAGTATTGAACTTCTCATAAAAGCCTTAACAATATCTGTATCTACTTTTCCCGGAACGTTTGTGACAAGTTATACAAATTCATCAACATCACTCATACCATTGAACTCCATATTTGAAACATATATTCATATATAATATATCAGGTAATTGACTCTATATTTGGGTCACATATACTTGAAGCAAAATCATGGAAGGTTTTTCTAAAGTATTGATAAAATACTGTATTACAACATTAAGGACATATATATATACGTCCAAAGACTTAAAATAACTGTATTATCATCCAAGGTCGTCACTCACAATATATTGAGGTTGCTGACTTCAGTCTCATATATGGGCACTTCTAGATTAAACAAATTATGCTTTTTCTAATAAAATTTCTAAGATACTATAATTTAACATTCATGCAATATAAACACACTTCTAAACCGCTGTATGGATGGCTTTTATTGTTTTATTAGAGAAGTCAAAAATGTTTTATCGCATGTAAACGGAGTGTTTTCTTTCTCGAACAAATAAAGCAATTTTGATTTCCTTACATATTTATGGCTACTTTATAGTTATTTGTTTGTTCTGTGTTGTGTGACGACAATAAGCGAGATTAGAAGCGTTCATGAAAGACCAGGTATAAACTTCCTAGTGATGGATCTGACCAATCGTTCCAATGCTAAAACAAGCGCATGAAGCACGTTTTCTGTATGTTAATCATTTCTTTAATTATCTGGAAAATAAATGCACTGTTTGTGCCGTTGTTGTAGAAAGAATTCCACCTTCTGTTTGCCAAACCTTTAATCCAAGATTCGTTAAATGTTTAAATACAATGGTGATCCATTTAAGGAAGAATATTTTATTTACTTAAACTGTTATAGTTTCTCGTTACAAAACGTAAATACACAAAAAATATTTACATGTCAGTTATCAGAATTGAAATGTAGTACAATTTTGTGTGATAATAGTATTAATTATGTTATTAAATGTATTAGAATAGTACTGAGGATGAACCTAAAAAAATGAGTTTATCAATATAAATGTGTAATACAGTATTTCTTTTATACAGCATTTTATAGCATATTTATAGTATTAGTAATGTTTCGTCTAATAGCAACAGCTTCCACAATAAATTTACTTAAGTTAAGAAGTTAAAGTTTATTTATTGATTGCAACAGTGATAGAAATTTAACCATACTTGGGTGACTTTATAAAACTTACGAATACATTTGTTTCTTATGTCATTATATGCAGAACAAATTAGAATAAAGTGAAATTCGTCCTCTATATTGCTGGAATTACATATTGGACAAATGCATTCATGTCTTAAGGCTAAATACGGAAATGATCAAGCATTTAAAGTGCATTTAAAGTGATTTTTGACTGATATTAGCCTGTCTTTTCATTGTTAATTATCTGTAATTATATGATATATAACTTATAATATTGTAAATCGTAAAAAAATAAATTATTTCCAACACAGTGTTTCATACTGTGTATATGCAATGTTCAATTATTTCAGTGAGAAAACATAAAACTAGTTCACGTGACCATTGGTGTTATTATATAAAACTAGTTTGACGTTGTTTGTTTTTTTTTGTTTTTATTAATAGTATATTAATGAAAATGGAAAAACGTCAATCTAAGTTTTTAACATTGATAATGATCGACAATAAAACTGATACAATTATTCCAATTACTGTCGAAGGACGAGGTTCACGAACCCCCACCCACAAAAAATGGCCCTGTTGAATGCAATAAAATTATGTTTTTGCTAAATATTATAATTTTTTTAATTATACATTATTCTTTTAAAAGAAATATATTTTATTAAGCGATTTTACATTTATCGCTTAATACAATATCATCAAAGTGTATATGTACAACGAAAACATGCAATTTTCCTACATTTTAAACCACTTTGTGTAAATTTATCATGGTTTCAACAGTAAAGGTACTCTTGCCACAAGAAAATATGTACAAATATCACAAATGAACTAGAAAATGACCAAAATAAATATCCTTGAAGTCATTCTATGAATAAAAAAATGAAAAACACATAAAGTCTAGTTAATACATTTTCCAAATAGTGTCAAATCTAATAATCGAGACTTGGTGATTGTTGTCTTTAATGTTCTTTCTTATTCAAGGCGTTGATACTTTTCGAGAAAATACATTAAATGTCAGGTGGCGAGATAGCTGTTACGTTCAGTTTTTGAAATTATATTGAATGTCAGGCGGCGGGTAAGCTGTTACGTTCAAAATATTTGAAATTCCAGGTTGCGGGATAGATGTAACGTTCAGTTGTGAAAATACATAAAATGACAGATAGCGAGATAGCCGTTACGTTCAGTTTTGAAAATACATAAAATGCCAGGTGGCGGGATAGCTGTTACGTCCAGTTGTGAAAATACATAAAATGTCAGGTGGTGGGTTAGCTGTTACGTTCAGTTGTGAAAATACATAAAATGACAGGTGGCGGACTAGCTGTCCCTTTCAGTATATATACATAATATCATTTTAAACAGTAAATTTGGATACGTCAGCACAAAGGATGAGTGGTAAGTCTTACAAACATCAAAATGTTTTTGTCATATCAAATATGTCATGGATTTTTCAATGTTCGATTTACTACAGACACCAATCACTTTTACAATTATTTGAGCACTCATTTGCCTAATGTCTTAAACTCGTCTACAATCAATTTAAAACAGACATCCAGTGAGTGTGCATGCGGACACGTTAACATGGTAATTACATACCAGACTCGAGTTTTATCCGTTTTACAGAACATAAAGGAACAGGTGTTTGTGCATCAAGTAATATTTTTTTCAGTTATAAAATTGTAAAATAGACGTAAAGGTGGTCAATAACGTAAATCAGACATCGTCATTAGGCCACCAATTACAGATATGTGTCTACCTATAAAAACAAGTGAATATACATAGGATCTAACATGAGTACTCGTTTTTTAATAAATTTATTAAACGAATTGGTAAATGTATATTATGCGAGGCTCTGTCGAGTATCATATCATTTTCCAATGAGTTTAATAAATCAAATTTAGTTTGAATTATATAATAAATGAGCACGAATGTAAGATTCATTTTATCAGAAAAAATGGTATATTTACCATTTATTTTTCAGTTCTCGAGGAAAATCGTTCATAATAGTTTCTGTCAATCATCGTATGATGTAACGCCTCAAAATAACTCCATTTTATCGTGACAAACTGGCGTCATTTGTCTGTTCGGGCAGGTCAGAATATAGCTCGGCATTTTACGTACAACAGCCAAGTTGTATGGAAAACGCCGATGGATGATTCGGAAGTGATATTACGCTTATTTAATATAAAACATATGTCATGATTTTATTACACTTCAGCACCGTAAAGTATGTGATAAACAGTATAATATACGAGTATTTAATGTGCTTTTTTTCTTTTTTTTTAAAAAAACAACTTTTATTCTATTTGAAAAACAAAATCATTAAAACCAAGTCTGCCTGTTTTTACTTGACAATTCCCGGTACTTCCCGGGGATCATTTCTATCCGATAGTATTGATATATAATTATACAACAGCAGTCTTACAGTTTGTGTGACGACATTAAAAATCGCCCTGGACCCAGTTTAACTAAACATCTCAACTTCAGATTTAAAACTTTCTCTTTTTTTTTAAATGCTGTAACTTCAGTAACATTGAGCATTATACATGTTATCCTCCACCACTGAGTAAAGGTTGTTCTGGGTTCATTTATTTGTGTTATCTTAATGTGTAATGAGTAAGAATTATTTTGAAATTGAGGAAAATCACAGTTTGAGATATTTAGTGAAACCGGTCGAAGAACTTTGATTCAGTGATGTTAGACACCATAAAGAATATAACATAATATATAAAAACATGTCAAGTTACAGTCAAGTTATTATTTTCCTTCTCAATGTCACCTTTTTATTATCTAAAAACGGTCGTGTCGTATATATTTACTCTAATTTCCAATTGATAATGCCGTAACGTCATGAAGTATGAAACGAATCGGCATGTAAGCGCGATTAAGTGCTACCTTTTCCGTACTTTTTATAGACGTTGACATTTACGGTTTCCAGTTGAAACTGTTTTTAAACATAGACAAGCAATAGTGTTATGTTACGTACAAAACGTACAAGTATCGTCTTGCGGCGTCATAGTCTCATCCACGGCCTAGATTCATCAATAATTTGAGTCTGAAAATCGGACTCTCTGTGAATATACAATTATGGGTAAAAAATGTGATCCTGCATTTGCCTGTTTCGTGTATTCGCACAATATCTCGCAATATCTCATTTTCAATTATCTTAACTTCCATTCATCTCAGGAACACAAATCAAAATTCTTACATTGCAGAATGAAATTGTCATCAAAACAATATCATTGCCAGTAATTTGTGTTTAAAACTGTTGAAGTACTTTTGATTACAACATTTTTTTACTGTAGCTAAA
The DNA here is from genome assembly GCA_029582155.1 of Panopea generosa. NCBI lineage: Eukaryota > Metazoa > Mollusca > Bivalvia > Adapedonta > Hiatellidae > Panopea > Panopea generosa. The sequence goes on from CM055904.1 coordinate 13,713,732, forward strand.
AAAACGATGAATTACGATAATTATTTGTTCAAACCTCAGTTTCTTCATTTCAAGATCATTTTGATTGATCGAAACATGTTTAAACATCTAAGATAACATATAACCTACAGTTTATGTACAAGAAATCAGTTGCCTGTGAAATATGAATGATTTATTCGCCAAATAATTAATTCTTCGTGTGTTATTTTATCAACATATAGTCTGGAGATTCAAGTTTCCTATCCTTCTATACAAGTCCTTGTCTATGCTTTACTCTTATGTAATCTACTATACATTCAGCGGCCTTCAACTAAAACAATCTTTTAACAATCACAAGTGTTCATTAAGTGCTTATTAAAATGTTTTGAGACCTGTTTTTTTCTGTAAATGACTTCATAGCTAGTGTTTCAATTTTTATATTACCCAACACAAAATACTAATTCTTGTGTGTATATATATATGTTAGCACGCAGGTACCAAATTGATGCAGTGTTTGTAATACCGTCAAACTTGTGTGAGCGGTCACCTCTATTAATCAGTCACCTGTCTTAAGCAACCATATTTTCTATTTACCATATATATGCTTTCAGAGTAAATTAAACTGTATTAAGCAACAACCTGCCTAAAAAGACCACTTTCGCTCATTCCCTTGACTGGCTGCTTCAGACAGGTTTGACTGTACTATTAAATATTAATATGATGTGCATGCTACAACCCAATTTTTGATGTTTGAAATTAGTAATTATATCCTTCATTTAATGTAGATTTGTAATAACAATATTCTGAAATATTTGGTCACGTGTCAAAATGTCCTATTTCAAATGTACTACATAACGAAATTAAAGAAATGTTCTATTCTGTTATAAAAGGTGTTTTAGAAAGGGCATGTTGTCATTATCAAATGATTGAATTGCAGTGAAAATAAGTTCGAAAGAATTGATTTAAATGCTAGAAAAATACATAAAATATAAATGTTTATAAAAATGTGTTCAACACACAGCTTCCAATGCACCTTTTGTTTATACGTGCACGCACAGCACGTTGATATGTTATGTTCTAACGTAATCTTACCTGTTCGATCCAAGAAAACAAGCAGATAAGTACAGTCAATTTATGACGCCAATGAATTAAAATGCAATAACAAGATCTCTTTTCCTGACATTTAAAATAATGTGTAAAGATAAGACATACATGCTTTACTGGGTGTATTTAACCGACCGTCACAGTTCCATACCGCGAAGGCAGCTGTGTTTGATGACTGCCGAAGATTAAAACGAAATGCGACTTCAGTAAGACCGCTAATTGGCCATATAATGAATATTTCGCGTTATCGTATTAACGCATCATGCTGTTTTAGAGGTATTAGCTGTATTTACATTAGTTTCTGTACCTTGATACCTTAAGTCGGTCTGGGTGTATACATTTTTTCTGTAAAAATTCCAGCAACGTTAATATGGCACTTTGAGCACGTGTTAATATATTTGAATAATATAATATATTATTTTATTTTTATTTTCTATTTTCTATTTTTTTTTTTTTTTTTTTTTTTTTTTTTTCTTATTTCAATCACTAAAAGTGATCCATTTAATCACCCCGTAATAGGTCTGTGAGGGTCGGGGTGGGCCATACACATATATGCATGAGTCAAGTTATAATATATATATATACATATATATGTATTAGTCTTAAAGGGACACACCGGAGTCTCAACAAATTATAACTCCTAACTTGAGTTTATTTTTGTTATGAAATTTGTTAATAAACCAAAGGAAAAACCAAACAGAAAATAAAACAGAATTTGACATAGCAGATGATAATATAAGAAAAGTATGTTGTCTAATTATTTCAGGAGATTTTTCTCTCATGAGTCTATAGTGGTTGGTTTGGTGTAGAACCTTACTAAATATATAATTAGTATTTTTGATGTGTCGCTTTTTACTGAAAAGATATCATAGTGAAAAAAGTTATGTAATATATTATTAGTTATTAGATCGATAACCGGCTTTAAGGAATTTTTATATTTTTCATGATCAGTGTGGTACAATGTCATTTAAAAATTGTTTTTTTGCGATGAATATCTTTTATTCCATGTAAGATACAATACAATGCTGTACAAAAACTATCCATGTATCAATGCAAGCTATATAATTCTGAAACTTAACACATTGCATGATAACTTTAGATAACTAACATGCTTTCAATGTTTTACAAGTAATATGTTAAGGGTGAATATATTAAGAAAATATTAAAACCGGGTTAAAGAGAGTAGAGAAGGAGCGTAGATAAGACAAGTAGACATTTACAGATGAAGAGATGAGAAGCTGTATGCAGTGAGATGAGAAGCTGTATGAAGTGAGATGAGAAGCTGTATGAAGTGAGATGAGAAGCTGTATGCAGTGAGATGAGAAGCTGTATGCAGTGAGATGAGAAGCTGGATGCAGTGATATGAGAAGCTGTATGCAGTGAGATGAGAAGCTGTATGCAGTGAGATGAGAAGCTGTATACAGTGAGATGAGAAGCTGTATGCAGTGAGATGAGAAGCTGTATGCAGTGAGATGAGAAGCTGGATGCAGTGATATGAGAAGCTGTATGCAGTGAGATGAGAAGCTGTATGCAGTGAGATGAAAAGCTGTATGCAGTAAGATGAGAAGCTGTATGCAGTGAGATGAGAAGCTGTATGCAGTGTAATTTTCGTTATTATAGTTTACATGTTTCCCAATTTATTTTCGTGTGACCTAAATTTGCTTTTGTTTACTGCAATAAGTCTTTCTATTTGCTTGTTTTTTTTGTAGATATTGTACGAACGCTTCATTACTGGGAACTGTCTTCGTGTATCTATTCTTAAATATGAAAATAGTTTAGCTAGACTGTGGTAGGTGTGTTTTGACATATATTTGTTATTTTTGTTAGGGGCCTGATTATCCTTAATTTACTCTTTCATAACCAACTAAAAGTAATTTTGTAAGATTTGTTCACTTCAATAAAGGGAGAAATGAAGAAGCATAGGGATCTGATTTTTTTGCATATTTTGCCATTTTTATTTTTCGATTTCTCGGGAAAAAGATGTAGGCGTAGGCACGTGCCTACAGTACCAATACGAAGCTACGTTACTGATAATGTGGCTGAAATACACCCAGTGTTTTTATTCTTTCATTAAAAGTTTTTCTATACATGTATAGAATAAATTGATATAATAAGAACTAGAAATTAACACTAATTTGTTAATATTGTGTTGACTTAAACTGCCGAAATATAAAATGAGCAGTTAAAATTGAGCCAAGAGACAAGATATATTTTGTATCGGATAATATTAATGGTAAACATATAAACTTTTTAACGGCTAAATATATCATAATAAATGTAACCCCACCATTGATTGTTTTTCTTTATTCTAAAGTAAATAATAAAAGTTTGAAGACTTGTAACTCATAGAGAACCCAAATGAAAGAAGTGAAACTTACATTTTACTGTTTTTTCAACTTCTGCACGACCAAAATATGATGAGAAAAGTACAGGTCTTGTGTCACAAAAGATATTTTTTCTGCTCAGTGTGTACACTGTCGACAAAGTGAACGTAGACTTCCGAAATCGTGTATTCATATCCCAATTTCCAAGCATCATTTTTTTCTCTAAATTCACAATTCAAACATGACAATGCTGTCAAAATGTTCAATATACATCAATAATGTCATTCAAATAAAAAAATGAATATTTAAACAAGGACAATGCTTTTTTAAATAAGAAGAAACAAGGATTATTTATAACCGCCATCATGCGATTGACTCGCGGAACCACTTTCTTTCTCCAATGGCGGTACTTTGCTTTGTTCTATGACTGCAGAATATTTAAACACTTAACTGTATATTAATAATAATGTGTGGGATGTTTCAACTAAACCTTTATGATTAAAATGACGACGTTTAAATTTTGTGTTAATAAAGTACACTTGGTATCCATGACAACATGTTATAATGTTATTAATGGTATGTTTTATTATGAATAGCATGACCTGTATCTATAATCAAGTGCCCCATAACATCTAGCCATACCTGACCCAAGTAGTAGAAAAATAGCACAAAAACCATTTTAATAGCTGGACCCGATTAGCTCAGTCGGTTACGCGTCTGACTATCAATCCAGGGGTTGTGAGATCGAATCCTCGCCCGGCAACAGTCTTCGTGATGATTGATATACGATATTGTGTCTCATTATCTTTCGTTTCTCACCACTGATTCAAGTGGGAAAGTTATCAGTTACTTGCGGAGACGGGGTGTGCTCGAGTACTGGTTAACCTTTTAGGATACCAGGAAACAGTGGTTAGGTTAACTGATCGTCTGAAAGCCCTCGATGACATTAACATGACGCTTAATATTCAATCAGTCAATCAAACCGTTTTAATAATGGGCTTAACGCCATTTTCAACGCATAACAGGTTTTATACGGCATATCAAGTTGGCTTTTATGGTGGATGAATACCTCAGAATAAATATGAATAGAGTTACCGTCCTCACGCAAGTAGATGGCAAATATTCTCAAACAAAGCTTTTGGAATGAGCTGCGTTCCAACCCACGACAACTGTGGCCACTAGAGGGCAGCACCATAGACCGCTTAGCTAAAAAGAATCCCGCAAAGGCCAAACACTAAAACAAAACTTTTGTAAACCACAAAGCACGATTACTTGATTGTTTTTGTTTTAACCACTTATAAAATATAATTAATTTTCTCTTACATTTTTAACGCTGCCCCACCAGTTCAAGAATGTGTTAAGTGCCTTCTTATTTCGTATATTCTTGGCACCGTATTGTACTAATTATCATTAATATACATGAGCAACCACTAGAGTTGTTTGTGAAGAACAGATTGGTTTACTTGCACATAATTTAGTTTTACACAAAGCTTATCTTTCACATTCCCTGAACATTCCATGCAAAAAACACGAACCGTTTTTAACACTACTTAGAACACGTTTTTGATTGTTTAGGCAAAGAAATATACAAACTAACCCATCCCCTAGCAAGTTCGTCTCAAAAGTACACCTCACACAAATTTCTCACTCCAAAATGCATTTTCGATCAGTAAGTTACACATTACATAAACATAAAATGTAATAGCACCGTACGTTTTATTGACTACTGAAAAGAAGTAGAGACATTAAAACGTAGTTTGTTTTGTTTATAGCGAACGAACGGGATAGCGAAGCCAACATTCACCGTACCTGAAAACGTGCTAACAAAACTTCAAGTTGGAAGCAAATCTGAAGTACCAAAAATGGTAAATGAAACCAGACAAAACACAGCAGCATACATACAGATGGGATAACATTTTAACTGACAGCAATAGAACATGTTTTGACAAATTGCAGACATCGCAACCTACGTAACGGTTTAGCTATAGTATTGTAAACAACTGTCACGAAGGAGGTCATTCCTATAACTCTGCGTCAGTTACAGACCCGCAGTTTATTGAATATTGAAGTAAACATGGAAACGGAACGTATTGTCTGGTCACGGCAGTTGTACTCCATCTTATGTAACACTGTGGAACAGGCCAACATGTTATATGTATTTATATATATGCGCTATTGGTGATTTATTTGAGACGTTATTGATTAATTTGGTACCTCCTGTATTGGTGTCACATTTTCATTTCCAAGTTAGTACCTGCTAAACCCTGTTTAGCGTTTTCATATAACTTTATGTGTTGCGTTTTCATATGACTTCATGTATTGCGTTTTCATATAATTTCATGTATTGCATTTTCATATAATTTGATGTATTGCGTTTTAATATCACTTTATGTGTTGCGTTTTCATATGACATCATGTATTGTGTTTTCATATAAACTCATGTATTGGGTTTTCATATGATTTCATGTAATGCGTTTTCATATAACTCAATGCGTTTTCTTATCTCTTGATGTAGAACATAAGGTCTGTATTACAGAGACGTAATGCAACATAGATTATTAAAGAAAACATCTTTATAATACCATTTTTAATAGAGATATACAGCTACATTGCTTAATATATACACATGTCTAAAACATATGGAATATATATAAAAAGTATCTTAAAAGCCATCCCAGTTATAACTGTCCTTCTATTTAGGTGGGTCTTACATATGTGTCTGCATGTAATTACATTTACACCCACCTAATAATTGGTTAATTGGTTAAACAAATAACGCCAAAACAGTCACATACTCAATTGACATATGTGAACTTTTTCATACGACGATCGACCTTAAAGGAATCCTCTGCTGGGGGCATGAATAAATACACAATGATTAGCAAAAACATAAATATATACAACACGACTACCGCATACATGAATAAATACATCACCGTGACTGCCGAATAAATGAATAAATACACCATTTCTTCCGAATATATGAATAAATACACCATGACTTACGAATACATGAAAAAATGCATCACCATGACTACCGAATAAATGAATAAATAACCCATGAATATCGCATACATGAATAAGTACACCATGACTACTGAATAAGTAAATACACTATGGCTTACGAATACATGAATAAATACACCGTGACTACTGAAAAGAAAATAGCAGATTAGGTTATATTGAGTATGTTCAGTGCTAACGTCCTATAGCACCAACAACATGTCTACAATGCGACATCGTCTCAAATGAGATGAAAAAACACTGTTGACTTTATCAGTCTTATTCCTTAATTAAATGATCAGTTCATTAAAAGCTACTTTGTTGACTTTCACAGAGGTCTGCGCGACAAACAATGCATTTTAGATCAAAATAGTTTGTATGACCAATTTTACTAAATTTCTATTTTAGATCTTCTGTTCGAATCTACGTGAAGTACAATTGTACAGTCATATACACAGTTTGATTGTTTTAGCTTTCAATAGGTAAGATTTTAGAAAGAGCGAGGTTGGATATATCCTTTGTATACCTAATACTGCGATATACCTATTACCGCGAATGCCCGTATAATAACAATCTGGGAAGACATACATAAAGCTCCAACTTCCGTTAGCGTCAGCATTTGTTTGAATTTCGTATCGGTAACTGTTTATTACACAGCATACTTAAGTAACCTTATTACTGGTTATTATTGACACCATTCTTTACATGGTTGAAAAAAATTAGATTTGCGGTATTAAGTATGACCAGTATATCCGTTAACTAGGTAGTTGCCAAGTGACATCCTTTGTTACATCTTCTCTATGTATATATTGTACATACTTATATTAATATAAGTGATATGTTTATTGATTGTGTTCATGCTACGATAGAACTTCGTTGGCTCGAACACCACATTTAGCTCGAACCGCATATCTTGTCCCGGGTCAAATTCTCATTTCGATATATTAACATGCACATGTATGGTATGATGTTGAACAGTACTTGTCTCCGAGCAACCCTTTACTCGAACATGTTTGTCCAGTCCCGTCGGGTTAGTCAACGAAGTTCTACTTTAAGTGGCTGTTTCCTTTGAATGCAATATTTCAATTCGATTTATCCATTTTCTTATTTTTTTGTAATGAATCATGTCCTTGTATGTTTTTCGTGTTTCCTTCAGTTATATTTGAACACACCATTTTGCAAAAATTAGTGCCCAAGAAGTAATTTCTTGGAGGAAATACAACTTTATGAAACCACTGAAATAAAAAATCAGCATGAAATCAAAAAAATATATAACGTTTTCTGAAATAAATGAAACAGATGTTAATAACACGATGTGATACAGAACCTATTAGCAACGTAAGTTATTCGGTAGAACTATTCGGCAGACAAGTTGTTGTGCCAAGCACTACGATCGAGTTATATTTACAGACAATATTTGGAATCTGAAATAAGTGTACACAATATGTGTGTGTGTGTGTGTGTGTGTGTGTGTGTGTGTGTGTGTGTGTGCAATACACTAAAACAACGGATGATGCTTCTATTTACGTAGCTGTTTAATTCCATATTTCCATCATAATATTAAAATGTCGTTTACTATAATTGACATAATAACAATGCAATCAATGAACTTCTTTGACAAGTATCATATCAAAATTGCGTTTGATTTATAAGCATGATATATAATGCAATATGCGTTTATATGGCAATAAAATATGTTTAAACTAAACTAAATAAATTTGAAATACAGGATATCAATTAAAATTCAAATGTATAATATCAATTAAATGTATTATATCAATTAAAATTGAAGCGTTCGTTATCAATTAAAAAAATAAATGTACGATATCAATTAAAATAAAAAAGAGTATAACCAATTAAAACAGATATAGATGAAAACAATGAAAATATATTGCATGATATCATTAATGAAAATAAAGTATAAATGTAGGTTATTAATAACAATAGAAATACGAGACCTTTTGTTCTTTCCCTGTGGACATCGCAATAATGATTTGGTGTTTTCTTAATGCATCAATCAATAACTTTGGCAATACACGTGCGTTTGAAGATACTGCTACAGTTCAGTGTGCAAATGATTCCACAAACCAACTCCCTGCTCCCAGCTAGTTTATACAGTTTTAACCACAATTTGCTTTTAAATTATAATTTTAATACTTTCCAACACGAAAACAATAAATTCCTCGACTAATCTGGAATGTTTCACTGGAAGTTTTCATTAATATAAAATGAAACAACTTGCTGCTATATTGATCAAAACAGACAATTCACTGATACAACCGACATCAATGACGTCAGTGATGGTGCTAATCCGGTTCAATGCTATTAAGTTGCACCAAAACTCAGAGAAAGCTCTTAGATATTCGAAGCTGTTATGTTTGAACATTTGTATAGTGTGAAATCATTGAGTAATTAAACGGGTCATGTAATTGTTCTTTCCTGAAAGGAAAAAAAACAACCTACCTGCACGATTTGCGACGAGTAAAACATTCAATTTACATCTATTATTTCACTGTATAGTTTTGTATTGTGACCAACTTTGCTTTCAAATAATTGTTCAGCGAGATCACCACTGTGTCTGTTTACGACAATTAATTTTATATTTGTGTTTTTTTTATTGGAATCATTCAGATTCTGCACTGTATTATCATACTTAGACACGTGACCTTCTTCCAGAGAATGTCATTGTCCTGTCATCAAGTGAATTCATCTGATAAAAGCTTCCCTTTAAGAGGAAGAGGCGCAATCAAGAAAAGAAAGTAGAAGCTACGGTTTTATGAGTCTGTTCATCTGTTTTATGTGGGTTAATGAACTCTGCAGCATCCCTCTTAACCACATTGTACTCTTTTTTTTCCATTCAAATGTCAAAGCCTGTTAGCTGAACAGCAGAATACAGGCATCTTGTGTTACAACGCGAGAACTTATGAGTCTTTGGCGTCAACAATTTTCGCCACAAAATTCAAAATACATAGAAAAACAAAAGGATTCAGTGATTATTATTTTAAAATAAATAGTTCATATCCAATACGATGACCGTTTCAGTAAGATGACACATAATTACAATATTCTACCATCAGCGATACGTAGTAAAACGTACGACAAATTGTGACTTACAACAATAAAGAAACATGAGCTCGAACGTTGAAAGGACAAGTACATGTATCGTTTTATGATGTGACAACGGGCAAAGAGCGAGGTCCGATGAGTTCTAAGCCCCCAATTAGTGGTTGTGCTACTACTGACCGTTCCGAAGAGACGAACATGTACGATTTCAAGATACACCAATACCCGGTGGTTGGTTACATTTAGCTGTTCTGTTCAGAAAATATATTGTACACTTATGGTTATTTTGTATGTTGACTATATTCATGTTGTTGTTGTTGTTGTTGTTGTTATGGTTGTGGCCTTTGAATGGTCTCCTGTTGGACATGTAATTTATTATTTTTATGTGTAAAACAACAAAATTTTATTAAGTAGAATAATAAAATTAAGATCTCACCGCTGTACTTTAAAGTTGTTCGATACTATTTTCACACATACCATTTTTATTGGTGGAGAGAGACCGCTGCGTGGTCTAGTGGTAGAGCGTCCGCCTCGCATGCGGAAGGCCGTGGGTTCAATCCCCGGCCGGGTCATACCAAAGACTTTAAAAATGGTACTAGAAGCTTCCTCGCTTGACGCTCAGCATTTAGAGGTGAGTTCTAGGTTTGGTCGGCCCGGTTTCAGTATAATGTGACTGGGTGGGGTATCATACCATGTGTCTGCGGCATGATACTCCAGTGTGACAGCGCTTAGAATACTAGCTCAAGTAGACACCGTCGCGATATGACTGAAAAATTGTTGAAAGCGACGCTGAACACCATACAACTACAACTATTGGTGGAGTGAGACCTGAGACTCAGAAACATGAGTCTGAGAAGAACTACCGTCCTTCCGCGAGAAACTGGTAAAACTTTCTCATAAAAAGATTTTGGACCGGGGTGGACTTGACCCCCATATATTCACCGGTGAGAGGTAATTGATTTTAAGACGGCGCCTTTGTGCACTCGGTCATGATGTGCCGCAGATTCTAGACAATACATTAAATGTCTTAATCAAATGGACAGTTGGTATGGGGTTCTTTCCGAGTCAATTACATTTCAATTATGAATCCAGTTCAATATTTTTACGGAGAATTACGAGAACGGGGATTATACCAATGCGGTAAAACAATAAATCATAGCCCTCCAGGTGAAAGCCTGTTCAAAAAATTTACATCGATTAACATGTGGTGTGTCTAACCCAATGTCTGTATCCAAAATCCACTGTTCCAAGCAACTTAAAGAAATACGCCATGAATCATTAAGAAACTATTTCATCAAATACAACGGTAAGGGTCTATGCACTTCTTTAACTTGTTTTAACGAGCGTAAAATCCTCTCTTTCGGATCTCTCCAGCATTCAGAGAAACCTGTTGCTGAAACTAAACACTAAAATATGTATTAATAGCATCATCCACAGATTTATGAAAATTAACTTGCAGTTGAAGACTATTTAAAGAATCAGCAAAAACAGAAACTCTTAACTTCAAAACATATCTATCTGGATAATTACGTGCGCGCATGGCGTAATAGTAGTATATGTATTATTAGAAAGTCTCGGCAACCTTTCTCAAACTGTTAATGTATGTTGATCGTATTTATGTATTGTTTTAATTGTTGTTTTAAGGGAATGGGATTGGATTGATAAGATTCTTTTGCGTTTTCTTATCATTGATTTCACTTATTCGCTGGAGACTTTGAATTCGCAAGTATGAGAGTTGTTTCAAATTAAGATATGACATGAATGATAAACAAACAAAAAGAACATTCTTTAAAACACAAAAGTAACAAATTGTTTGCGGTCGACATATATGAACAGATATAACTGATAGCAGATTTAAGATGAAAAATATATTTTAATACCCTGCAGAAATTTCCTTTCATTGGTTGGATATCTTTTTTGCGGCTATTAAAAACTGCATATCGCGTTCATATCACTACGCAATTTGTTTACAGTGCAAACAGTAGTTTGAATAACCTGTTTGTCGATTTAAATTACTTTTTTTTGTAAAATGTTAAAAATATAAAGATGTATTAAATATTTGGAACAGTTTGGCGATTTAGTTTGATTTTATACGAGGAACTATTTTTATAGCGCATCATTACTGTATGCTTCATTCGGCTAAACGGTTCGTTCGATATAAACACGAGTCGTTCGAGGAACTTGTTTCAGCGTACGAATTTTAATGATAAAACGTGCACGGCGTTAGAATAGGGTTAAGTATTCTATAATTTTGAAATCTGCACCCGTATATGAGGTTTGTAATTGTCACAAAGGGTGAGTCGTTAAAAACAAGTTTATGAACATCAAAAATTTCATATGCTGTCGCAAATTTCAAAATGACAGTATACTTAACCCTATATACCAAAATGACCTAAAATCAGCGAGCGCCAAAAAAACATAAATAGAAAATACTGACTTAAAATTTGCAAACAATGTGCGGCATAATTTGAATTTACAGTATTATAAACTTTATATTCAACATTTAAAGAATCTTGCGTTTTTAAAGCCTATTTCTGATTAATCTGAGTTTGAACACCATTGTGATTATCACGAATTTCATATATTGGTAATACATCACTGTTGCGTTTTCCAAAATCTTATATTGTGACGTGTGTACTTACTGCCATCGCTAACTTTAAATCATATATTGTATTAAAATGCTATCCTAGACTTAAATGTCCAAAAAATGGGGTCAAAACTAGCACCAAATTGTGAAAATTGATAAATAAATAATTTCCATTGAAACTGTAAACATAAACTTAAATTTCATTGTAATCGTTTGCCAGTTTGAAATTTTCATCCGACCAGAAATAGCATACGATTAACATAGAAGCCCTGAACTAAACCTTCATACATTGTCAGCCAATCAGAGTTGTCGTCTCAATAGTGGTAGCTGACCTACGCACGCACGCACGCACGCACGCACGCACGCACGCACGCACGCACGCACGCACGCACGCACGCACGCACGCACGCACAGTATAACTGAGTAAGTGAGACCTTGAATTGAACATTTGATAAATGAAGTAAAGCTCGGTTCAGTCCGATGGCTTATAAGCGTATCCATACATGTAGACGATAACATTATGTTTAGGCTGGATTATTCGGTAAGGGAATGAATCAGCGTTGCAGAATTGGCTTCGAAATGAAAAAGGATAGTCATAACAGATTAGTTGTTTGGTAATTGTTAATTCAAAGTACCCTAGATTGCCAAGATTTGCATTAAAACTATTTATTCGAGTATGAGGTGTGAGTATATACGAGAATACTTATAAAACATTCCAGTACTTTTGTATACTGCCATATCATTCAATATGATTGAACAAACCAGTATCACAAAATATTAAATGAAATGAAAATTACCAAAGTTAGTGAAAACTGCACGAAACAACGTACGTTCATGTGATTTTAAAATGCGTTTTCGCCCGGCTGAATGAAGATTGGTTCTTTGCCATGGAAAATCAGAATTTGTGAAGTTATATGTATTTATGGTGTGACACACTATTGGTAATACTGTTTAGTTCAACGAGAAGTACAAGTACGAATGCATGCAGACTTTGACTAGTTTATCATTTTCATTAATCACTTTTGATTTATTAATTAAGTTAACTTAATATTTATGGTTTTAGGTCTCCGATGGCGGAATGATATTTGCGTTTTCAATGTGGTACACCGCTGTCGCCTGTATGTGTGTATCACATCTATTCAATCTTGCTCCTATTTCAACAATATATACTTTAATAGATTGTTTCCAGTAAAACTAAACATAACGGCATTGATATTTGATATATAATAGATAAATAAACAGAAAGTATTTTAAGTATTTAAGCAAAATGATGGTGAAACAGAAGCCAGGCGTCAGCTTGAAAGTATCTGTTTTCGTACTGATCGTTTCAAGATGGTCGTTTCTGCATGTATGCATTGCACTTGTTATAGGTATTCTATATATTAAACCTAAGTTGCTGTGATGACTTTAGCCATTGAATGCTAATGTTTCCTGTTGGACATATACTAGTTTTTGTTTTTGTTTATTATTATGATTCGCATTCTGTGTACTAACTGTGATTATGTTGCGGTGATGGGTGTGATCTTTGAAAGCTTCGAATCTTTCTTGCAATGTCTTATTTTTTGTGCTTGTGTTGCGGTGACGGGTGTGATCTTGGAAGCTTCGTCACCTTGCAATTTCTTAATTGTTTGTGCTTGTGTTGCGGTGACAGGTGTGATCTTGGAAGCTTCGTCACATTGCAATTTCTTAATTGTTTGTGATTATGTTGCGGTGACAGGTGTGATCTTGGAAGCTTCGTCACCTTGCAATTTCTTAATTGTTTGTGCTTGTGTTGCGGTGACAGGTGTGATCTTGGAAGCTTCGTCACATTGCAATTTCTTAATTGTTTGTGATTATGTTGCGGTGACAGGTGTGATCTTGGAAGCTTCGTCACCTTGCAATTTCTTAATTGTTTGTGATTATGTTGCGGTGACAGGTGTGATCTTGGAAGCTTCGTCACCTTGCAATTTCTTAATTGTTTGTGATTATGTTGCGGTGACAGGAATGATCTTTGAAGCGTCGTCACCTTGCAACTTCTTAATTGTTTGTGATTATGTTGCGGTGACAGGTGTGGTCTTGGAGGCTTCGTCACCTTGCAATTTCTTAATTGTTTGTGATTATGTTGCGGTGACAGGTGTGATCTTGGAAGCTTCGTCACCTTGCAACTTCTTAATTGTTTGTGATTATGTTGCGGTGACGGGTGTGATCTTGGAAGCTTCGTCACCTTGCAATTTCTTAATTGTTTGTGATTATGTTGCGGTGACGGGTGTGATCTTGGAAGCTTCGTCACCTTGCAATTTCTTAATTGTTTGTGATTATGTTGCGGTGACAGGTGTGATCTTGGAAGCTTCGTCACCTTGCAACTTCTTAATTGTTTGTGATTATGTTGCGGTGACGGGTGTGATCTTGGAAGCTTCGTCACCTTGCAATTTCTTAATTGTTTGTGATTATGTTGCGGTGACGGGTGTGATCTTGGAAGCTTCGTCACCTTGCAATTTCGTAATTGTTTGTGATTATGTTGCGGTGACGGGTGTGATCTTGGAAGCTTCGTCACCTTGCAATGTCTTAATTGTTTGTGATTATGTTGCGTTGACAGGTGTGATCTTGGAAGCTTCGTCACCTTGCAATTTCTTAATTGTTTGTGATTATGTTGCGGTGACAGGTGTGGTCTTGGAAGCTTCGTCACCTTGCAATTTCTTAATTGTTTGTGATTATGTTGCGGTGACAGGTGTGATCTTGGAAGCTTCGTCACCTTGCAATTTCTTAATTGTTTGTGATTATGTTGCGGTGACAGGTGTGATCTTGGAAGCTTCGTCACCTTGCAACTTCTTAATCTCTACGGCGCTCTATCACAATGTGTAAATATGTATGGTATAATGTTAAACAATATATTTGGCTCTCGAACAACTCTTAATTCGAAACTATTTTGTCAAGTTCGGCCGGGCTCGAAGCCATCAACACTCGACTGTTATGTGACCGAAGACCTACAGTCTAATAAAATTAATGATGTCATGTATCGTAAATGTTGCAAAAGCATAGCAAGATATGCCACTCCAAACGTCAGAAGGTAGTTCCAGGTCTCACTACACGGTTAACTTTTGTTCTTTGTTTTATATATAAGGCGGTCTAGGATTGTCGCGATACAAACCTCAACATAATTAGGTTTATAAAGCCTTTATTTCATAGCAGGATTTTATCCATTAATAGAATTGACCAATAACTGGTAAGTTGACCAGTTCGTGTTTTAAGACATTGCAGTGACAGATTTTATTAAAAAATTCTTCGAATGCTTATAAATACATCAAGCTATTAAATCAGCGATATTTTATTGCAGTATATACTAAGCCAGTTTTTTCTGCTCTACTCCTATACAGCATGAAATCACAGTCGCTTTGAAGCATTTTGAAAATATTTCGAACCAAATTACAATTTTTTTTTTTAAAACACACGAGTCACTATGGTAAAAGAAAAATACGAAACTGTGTATAGAGACGTTAGCGTAGATGAACAATTGGTAAAGATTGCACATTGACATGTGTCGATTTCAACTATTTAAGACAATGTCTGACGTCAAGGAACTGATTTGATATGCTCGTCTAATCAAAAGGCTACTACTCAGTCGTCTGGCAAGTGTGGCTAATATAGTTTTATTTATTCAGACGCGTTATAATGGAGAGTTAGTGGGTGTTAAACTTTTATGTGTAATGAAATGTGTATGGGAGCAATCTCCAAAACATTACAATAGCAATCTATACGGTGGTTTTATAGGTACGGGTTTGGCAACCTCGAACGAATAAATGAGATTTATGACTTGGACAGATTACAGAACGACAGTCAACGTGTAATTTTAGTAAGCGCTGATCTACGGAAAACAAAAAACAAATTATGATAAACTGGAAAATAACGGGAATCCAAGATAAGGCCCTTCCATGGCTTTTGGAGATCTGGGGAAGATGGCCAATTATCTTTAGGGATCTGAGGAACATTGAGCATTAATTTCAGTGATTCTGGGATTAAAGACCAAATTCTTTTCTAGGGGAAATACTTTAAGGAACTGTGGCAAATACTTTTGGGGAACTTGGGAACAATGGCAATTACTTTAAAAGATCCAGGGAACAGAGACACTCCCTGGGAGGGCCTCCCAGATGTATTTACACCTTCTCATTATGATGTGACGACGGGAGAGAGAGAGATTGGGTGAGCACAGACCTCAAAGTCCATGAGCCCGCTTTTCTATTGAGGAATTAGAAATACTAACAAGACGGATTTCAAATACTAGGCAAATTCATAAAATACTTTATGCTATTCGGAAACAAATAAAAGTATTAAAGAAAATAAAATCAGTGGAGTCTCTTTGTTTCTTTCCTTCTCTTCAACCAATACTCTCTTTTTTAGTTTTTGAAATATTCTGAATAAACCATTATTTCTTTAACCAATTTTTGCAGATTTGGCCAAATTGAAATTATTTCGGAACAATATGATAAAGTTTATAAGAAATGTAAAATAACTGTTATGGAAGCAGATTTACACAATCTTCTAAAGCTTTTTTCTGTATTCTTTCCACATAATTCGTTAAACGTATGACTTTATTGTTAAATGTATGCTAAATATATGTACTTATGTGAATAAAATATTGTTTAAACTAAACTAAATAAAAGTATGTAATCAGTGATTGTAATATCTTAATACAGTTTAATGCTGATTAAAATTATTTTTTGTGACTTGTCGTGTCGTGTTGTGTCTTGCATAAGGAATTCTGGAAAGCGCTGAAGATGACAATATACATGCTTAAAGCCTGAATAGATACTGAAAACACTGACATGTACTGAATAAAATATACTACTTATAAGTATTTCAGTACAGTGTCAGTACCTTAAACGGTATTATATATTGTCAGCGCCTTTGAGTTCACATCACGTCATATTATTTCATTTGTTTTTAATTTATGATATATTGAAATTGATGAAACTCGTAACACCAAATGCATAATTATATGGACATTTTTTTTTTCATTTTGTTAGAATCTCAATATTTATATTAGAAGCTGATTATTTTATGGAGCCAAATTGGACAATATAGTGTCGCTAGGAAAATGACCAAAACAGTACAATGCTTGTTACGGGATTCGAATTCGGATCGAAGGAGAAACGACCCGCATGATATAACCACTATATTATGTAGGAATATATCAAGATCGGCGGTATCGAAATTTATCCGCTTACCGGGATTTAATCGATGATGCCAGGAAATTTCCGAACGTTAACTTAATAATTTATGTTATTCCACAGTCAGGTCTTATTAAAAAAATATGCGACAATAGCGAGTTAACATACACGCTTTGTTTATGATAAACAACAGCATTTTGTACCAGAAATGGTCCAGTTTGTTACATTTTATACTTAATATTTCAATTATACCTGCATTATTGATCTGAGATATCAAACTAGGCAAAAGGAAGGATATTGAAAATATCACCTTCTTTCTAATTTCAAGTAAGCTAAAGACATATCTATATGATTAATGAAACATGATTTAATTTTCTGAACTAAATCATTTTAACTCAATGTTAGTCTCCTCCAGGAATAATCGTGACAGATAAGTAAACTTAAAAAGAATTAACCGCCCTGTCCGATAAGTACAAGCATAAATTTCATATTCTGGAATAGGGGTCACATATTTATGTTCAGTTCACGCGGTTTAAGTGTATTTGTATGTCAAATTTATGCCATATAAATCATTACTGATATGATTCTGTAAATATGCTAGTCAACTTAATGCTAGAATAATTAAGATTTTGTCTACTCTGTTTCAAAGGTTATCCGAGATTGCTGGTAATCTCACTTGAAACGAAATAGATATGATAACGAAGTATTATGCAGTCTTTGATGACGTTTCATTTGATGCAGACTCAAAGAATACCACGCGGGAAAGTCTGCTAAAATACAAAACGTTGTTTTGAGAGGTGAAGAGAAGCTGAAGAGATTATTATTGTCTATGCTTTCATGTGCGTTTAAATATAGGTCTCACTCCTCATAGCAGGAATGTATACCCACATAAAAATGCACAATAACTTGTAGGTTGGCCAGCTCAGTGACTGACACCTTGAGATTTTTTGAAAAAAGAAGTCCCCAAATGCTCATAAATACAAGCATATGTTGAAATCCTATAAAAGTCAATTTTTAACACCAGTGATGTCTTATTGCAGTATATGCTAAGCCAACGTTTGCTCTACTCATCTGCAGCAAGAAATCACAAACCATTTTGAAAATATTTCATAACCAAATTACATAGGCCTTTTTTAAGCGTAAGAATAATATTACCGTGGGAAAAAAGGGGCGTAACTGTGTAGTGAGACGCATAACGGCAGGATGCTAGCTCAGATCCGTGTGTAACGTCTCACTCCACAGGAGCGTTCCTATTACGAGACGGTAACACGATTCTTACGCTAAAGAAATTTTTTTTTAACTTAATTCGAATTATTTTCAAAGACGGTTCATAGCGGCTATGGCTTCTTGTTGCAGATGAGTAGTAAAGCATAGGATCATTTATTTCCATTTATATACATTTAACAATGAATTATTGCGAACTTAAATTTAGTACAAATGTATAAATGTTGGTGTTTTTTTTCGGAAATATATATATGACCATTATGCAAGCGTTTAAGCTCCCCTATAAATTACTTTCTTTTTTCATCTTGTTAAGTGACCGCTGCGTGGTCTAGTGGTAGAGCGTCCGCCTCGCATGCGGAAGGTCGTGGGTTCGATCCCCGGCCGGGTCATACCAAAGACTTTAAAAATGGTACTAGAAGCGCCCTCGCTTGACGCTCAGCATTTAGAGGAGAGTTCTAGGTCTGGTTGGCCCGGTGTCAGTATAATGTGACTGGGTGGGGTACCATACTATGTGTCTGCGGCATGATACTCCAGTGTGACAGCGCTCAGAATACTGTCTCAAGTAGACACCGTCGCGATATGACTGAAAAATTGTTGAAAGCGACGCTAAACACCATACAACAACAACAACATCATCTTGTTAAACTAACTGTATCACGCATTCAGGTCTAAACGTCTATCTATATACATGTAACAAAAATTCATATCATATTCATTATTTCTGATAAAACCCAGATTACTTTATATACCAATCATTCTTATAATCAATGGTGCTAAAATCTAAATCTAAAAATATGTTTATAAAATTACATTATGCAACAAAGAGACACCTGTCAAAACAAACATTTATAAAAATCCACTGTCTAGTAATTATTTTTAGAATGGCATATGTTCTTAAAATGATATTTGACTGTGTTGCTATAAATTCTTCTGCAGACGTTAATATAAACTATAAATTCTTCTGCAGACGTTAATATAAACTATAAATTCTTCTGCAGACGTTAATAATAAACTATAAATTCTTCTGCAGACGTTAATATAAACTATAAATTCTTCTGCAGACGTTAATAATAAACTATAAATTCTTCTGCAGACGTTAATATAAACTATAAATTCTTCTGCAGACGTTAATATAAACTATAAATTCTTCTGCAGACGTTAATAATAAACTATAAATTCTTCTGCAGACGTTAATATAAACTATAAATTCTTCTGCAGACGTTAATAATAAACTATAAATTCTTCTGCAGACGTTAATAATAAACTATAAATTCTTCTGCAGACATTAATAATAAACTATAAATTCTTCTGCAGACGTTAATATAAACTATAAATTCTTCTGCAGACGTTAATAATAAACTATAAATTCTTCTGCTGCAGACGTTAATAATAAACTATAAATTCTTCTGCAGACGTTAATAATAAACTATAAATTCTTTGAAAACGATCAAAGTAAAATACCAGAATAGAATATCTTAACATTTTATACAATATGAAACTTGCAAATTTTTTTCTTTGATACATTTAATTTATAATCAGTCCTGAACTGTGTGTACATAGTTCAATTAAATATGTATTTATTAACACTTATTTGATACCATTACATAGAAAATATTTTCAAATATCAAATATATCAAAACATTAAAATGTATTACACCAAAATGAGCTAAAATCTGCAAGCGCAAAATACACAGTAATAGAAAATACTGACAGAAATACTAGGTTCACGAACCCCCAATATCGGCTCATTAAAATATATATTTCAATTTTTTATTTCATGATTTTGTATTATAGAATTACTCCAAAGACAATTTAAATTCAGGAAAATGTTCATTTCCCCCGATTTTTTTTTATTGTTTTTTTTACATTGAAAATTGTTTTATTATGAAAGATATTTATTCTTATCATTGTCTAGTTTACATTAAGTAATATGTGTAAATAGTTTCTTGTGGCAAAGAGGACTTCACTGTTAAAACCAGGATATATTTACATAAAATGGCTTGAAATATAGGAAAATGGCCTTTATCGTTAGAATGTTTCGCTTTAATGGTATTTTATGTAGCGATTTATTTTTATACTTTTTTAAAAGAATAAAGTATAATTGAAATAATAAACATCGAATTTAAAAAAAAGTTGAGATTTGATAGCATTTAACAGGACCATGTTGGTGTTTTGGGAGGGTGGTTCGTGAACCTCGTCCTTTTCTTATGATGTGTGGCATAATATATGTCGTCTGAGATTTTGCTTCAAACATGGAACTCAATGACATACGTGTATATAGTTATATTGTTCATAATGGCATGAGTATATTAATTTTTTTTTGTTACTTTTAGTGGGCGGTTTTAAACGTATGTTCCGATTATGAAAGAATGCTGGAAAGATGTACATCCCCAATCCCACAAGAAAAGAAACTTGATGCCAGGTGTTTAACGCATATGTAAATAGATTACGTTCCGAAAATAAGTCAAGCATTGCTTTAATTCCCCATAACTTGCCTATATATGTGCCTGGATGGAGGTTTTCTATTTACACTATCGCGTCTTATGATATGGGAAGAAAACATTGAGTGCTTTACAATGGTATTAAATGTAGCCCAGATTTTAGTAGTTTTAAAGTACTGGTAAAATGTCGTCTGATGCTTTTGTAATTACAATTAAGTCAATTTGACTTACATCGTCTCGTTTTAAAATATAATTTTTGACGTTTTATACCGACCGAATTGCGATATAAAAGCAAAAAACGTGGTTCCGATGGATTCCGTATATGATTCAAATCTCTTATTTAACAATGTTTTTTTTTGTGGGGTAGGAGGGGGGTTAATTTGGCACACTAACTATATAGACAAAAACTTTTTTTTCTTGAGAGTACTGACAACAAAATTTACATTCTCGGGAAGAACATTGGTAAGCCTTAATAAGACATGCACTAGAACATATTCAGATCAACTATAAGAACTTTTTGATCTATATGTTCCATTGTTTGATCTTGTTATATATGTTTCGATATCGGACGTGGTCAAAGGATATAAATTTTACCCACAAACGCATAGTGTACTGCTTGTATATTGTGTCTTATAATATAATTTTGTCATATTATCTTTATAAACTGATATATATATATTTATATATATTTGATATCGTATATAATTATGTTATAATTATGACGTTTATGGAGTCGCAATATTTGTCATCATATATATGTGACTATTGATTGTGGGTCTCAGACCTTCTGGAAAAAATTAAATAAAATTGTCATATTGAACAGTTTGTGTTCGTCACTAACAGACGCAGTGTTTGATATATTCTAAACATATTATATTCTAACTTACATTATATAGAACATAGCTGGGTTTTTTAATTAAGACAGCAACTATTTTTTACAGAACAGCAAATGTATGGACGTCGCGTACGGTAATGGTACTTGCGTTATAAAACTAATACCCGAAATATATAAAACTGTTCCCGAATACTTGATCGTGCGCGATGTCATTATATTTACATCTTCCATACAAATGAATGTTTTATTCGAAATTCAATTTAGCAATGTATGTTAGATAGTGTCTTTCAGTAATTCATTGTATGATTTTATATCAATTTTGTTAATGTTTAATGTCACGTAAAGAAATCAAATATATATTATACTTTTATATAACTTATATGTAATGATTTAGATGAAGATTCACTATTAAGTTCATCCTCATATCATCATCTTTAAACATTTAAATGAATAACGGAATTATATAGAGAAGGAAACGCAACTGATTGAGATGTTATGAAAGCTCGCGTATTCACGCAAAATCTCGTTATCGATTATCTTAACTTTCATTCATCCCAGAAATGTAAAAGAAATCAGTTGCCTGTGAAATTTGAATGATTAATTTGTTCTTCGTATGCTGTGCATGCAGTTTTATTAACATTTAGTAAAGAGGTGTTAGTTTCCTGTTCTTCTATATAAGCCATTGAATAAATAAATAAATAAATAAATAAATAAATAAATAAATAAATAAATAAATAAATAAATAAATAAATAAATAAATAAATAAATGAATGAATGAATGAATGAATGAATGAATGAATGAATGAATGAATGAATGAATGAATAAATCAATCAATCAATAAATAAATAAATAAATAAAAATAAATAAGTTGTATGTTATCTGTCATGCGAATTATTGTAATGCGTCTATGTTTTTGTATTTATTAACGAGAAACGGTAACAATTTTCATTCTTCTTCTCCTTCTTTTTTTCTTCTTTATGTATTTTTAAAAAAAAAAAAAATGACAAAAAAAGTAAAGACTGCGTTAACTGAATGCAAGTGTGAATAATATTTGTGTAAACGTGCCGACGATCATTATCGTCAATAAAATAATTGAATCAATAGAATAAGTCATCGCTCTTAGAATTTTTCCCCGTGCAATTATTTACACGTGCAGTGTTACACAATATATGTAATATTTGGAGCAGCATGGCCCAGACTAGACATCATATTAATGCATCAGGACATAAACAATGTAGCAGATTGCGGTTATACACAGCCATGTCATTATGGCAGCGCATACAATATAAATCAGGAATAACAATCTATCCATCACACAGACACCAATTCGTCTTATTTCCTCTGGTTACCAGGGTAGACAGAAATCACGTCCGAACATTCACTTATCAAGTAAGCGTATAAATCATACAAGAACCAAAGCGTTTCTGCATATGTGCGAGATCTTCTGCAGCGTCTGTATCGGCAGCAGGAAAGAGAGTGTTTGGTGTAGGGAAAATGTATGTCTGTGTGTGCGTGTATTTGTATGTGTGTGTGTGTGTGTGTGTGTGTGTGTGTGTGTGTGTGTGTGTGTGTGTGTGTGTGCGTGCGTGTGTGCGTGCGTGCTTGCGTGCGTGCGTGCGTGCGTGCGTGCGTGCGTGCGTGCGTGCGTGCGTGCGTGCGGATGTTTTATATCTAGACCACCGCTGCGGTTTAGATGTGATAGATCACTCCCCAGTAATTATATCATAATTATAATATTATATCACAGTTATAACCTTAAATCACAATTTATAACCTTATATCACACTTATAACCTTATATCGCAATTATCAATTATAGCCTTATATCAAAATTAAAAACACACTTATAACCTTATATCATAAGTATAACCTTATATCACAAATATAACCTTATATCACAACTATAACTTTATATCACAATAATAACCTTATATCACAATTAGATCAAAATTATAACCTTATATCACAATTATATCACAATTAGAACCTTATATCACAATTATAACCTTATATCACAATTATAACCTTATATTATATCACAATTATAACATTATATCTCAATTAGATCACAATTATAACCTTATATCACTATTACGATCTTGATTCACAATTATAACCTTAAATTATATCACAATTGTAACCTTAGATTATATCATAATTATAGCCTTATATCACAAGTATAGCTGTTGCACTGAACGACCTTTTATTTTTTAATGTTTAATTTATTTTACAACGATAAGAGCTTAGACAAATTACGCTCGAAGTATTCCTGGATGGAACCAGTAGTACTAAACTTTTGAATCAATTCAGATATCCTGTTATTAATGACTTTAATTATGCAACATGCATAGCGCCGTTACCAGTAGCAATGTTTGGGAATGCACTTAAATAATACGAAATTTGTGTGTACAAGATTTTTAAAAATGCACGTTTTAATTTAAATTTGTATTATGAAAACTGAAATGCCACTGTAGGTAAGAGAAAACACCCGTTTTCGTTACCTCCGAGAGCGCGTGATAACAAACGATTCTGTTAGTAGAAGTTATTACCAGATACCCGAGTAGAGAAGAAAAAACTTGGAAGAAAATCAATCGGTCGAACGTTTTTGTGGTTGTTTTTGTTTAGCAAATATCGTGTTGTAAACATAAGCTTTGACCCAATATTGAGTATTTTCTTTTCTTGTTTACCGGACAAGGATTTCCGCGTATTTTTACCGGGTACGGATCTTTTATTCTACACTCCATGCGCGCACTTTTCCTATTCTACTCACGTTATAACGTAACGTCATTTATAAAATCTTCGCGCTATGACGAAAATGTTGAAATGCCATTCATAGAATCCTCGCACTATGACAAATTTCTCGCGCTATGACGTTTTCATTGACAAATACTGTGGTATATTTGCACTGCTATATAAAATAAACCGGGATAAAAATCACTAAAAAATCACACAAATTGCTAGCTGTGTACACTGTTGACAAAATAAAAATAGACATCCAAAATCATGCATTCATACCCCAATTTCAAAGTATTTTTTTTTTCTAAATTCACAATTCAAATATGACAATGCTTTTAAAATATTCGAAATACATCAATAATGCCATTCAAATAAAAAGAGCATTAAAATAAGGAAAATGCATTTTTTAAAGATGAAAAACAAGGATTATTCATAACCGCCATTAAACGTCTTCCCCACGGAAGCATTTCTGTTTGCAATGGTGGTGCTATGCCTATTACATGATAACCAAATTTAAGCTGCCAAGTTACGGTCTTAGTCGCGTAAATGGCTGAAAGGCCTCCTAGTGTTTTGTTTGTTTGTACATGTATAATGTTTAGCGCCGCTTTCAACAATAGTTCAGTCATAGCGAGACAGTATTCCGAGCGTGTCACTTTAGAGTATCATGCCGCAGACCCGTGGTGTGACACCCCACCCAGTCACATTATACTGACACCGGGCCGGTCCGATCTAGAGTTGAGCGCTAAGCAAGGAAGTTTCTAGTAACACTTTTCAAGTGTAACCCGGCCGAGGATCGAACCCATGAAGGCTGTGTACACATATTGTATGGTATTGTTGTTATTATTAGTGTGTTCAATGAAGCACGTGGTCCAGCGGTAGAACACCAAACTCAAAATCGGAGAGCCGAGGGTTCGATCCTCCGCCATGACCATGTGTGGTGTCCTTAAGCAAGACACTTTTTCCTCATACTTAGTACTTGTACTACACATGAAGATTTTGAACGCGATTTTACTAAGTTGCAAGAACTTGCTTCACAATCGAAGTCAAATAAATAAGTTTATAATTAACTAGACTTGTACTGTGTTAAGCATAGATAAGACATACTTAAGATTAATTATAACATAAATAGGTAAGTAATCCATCATACAATACATACATCGCACCAGACACCTCCTCACCGAACCTGCTTCACCTTTGACTTATCGCAATGGCACATTCTTTCTAGCGACGGTTGAGATTATCGTATCAATCATCGAAGACTTCGCGCTCGAGAGATTTATCGACGTTGATATCGATACAATTAGCGAAGCTATGCGACAGATAAGCAGGATTAATTGATACAGGTGCTTGCAAGATGTGTTCTATTTTTTATTTGTTTTGTTGTTTCGATTTACACTCCGGTGATGGAAGATAGCGAGCAAACAAAAGCTACTAAGAACATGAACTGGAGGTCAGTTCATGAAGTGTTTGTCAAACGTTTGAACAAATACAAGAATAGATAAACATCTTGGCATCGTTTGCGTTGTTAGTGCAGACGTTGTTCTTAAGTCTAATGACTTAGGAATGGGTGTGTATAGACAGATTCGAAAATAAACATGCTAAGGAGAAAAGCAACTCTTTAATTGAAAGAACCGGAGAGAATAATTGTACATATCGCACTACCTAAAATCTCCCTAGGATTTGTTTTATCTGTCGTTTAATCTCAGCGCTGTTAAAACTTAAAGAACCATTTTCAGGCGCCACGATGGCCATAATACAGAAAATGAATTACAGTTTCAATATATTAGGTCACTAATATCGTCCGTCAGTACAAGTATTTCTTTAACCGAAATTAACCATGAAAATACAACAGAAAGTAACATAAACATGTTATAAAATCTAAATCTGACCATGAAAATATATCAGAAAGTAACACAAACATGGTACAAAATCTAAATCTGACCATGATAATATATCAGAAAGTAACATAAACATGGTACAAAATTTAAATCTGACCATGAAAATACACCAGAAAGTAACACAAACATGGTACAAAATCTAAATCTGGCATGTAAATATATCAGAAAAGTACATAAAACGGACGTGCAATTTGTTTGATATAAATGATGCTTGTGCTGCATTGCCGTCCGTCTCGTGGCGATATCAGCTGGTCTAAAATAATGCCAGCGTGTTCGCTTGATACGTTATCAACATAAATTGACATATCTGATAACATGTAGAGGCGGAAAATGATGGATGTAAAATGTAACGGCAAACTCGTCCATGCTTACATGTCAATGTGTGTATTGGTTTGAGGAAAATAAAACTATAAAACAGTTTCTATGTTGTTGTTTTTAATTCATTGACAGTGAAACATAATTGAGGCGCAAAGACACCATTTGTTATTTATAAAAAGGATGCATGTTTTATATATTAATCTATTGTAGCTTTATAATCATGTAAAATACATATAATCTATCAAATAAGATGCATGAATTTTATTAAAGTATTTGCTGCATTTTTATGCCATCGAGGGCTTATAGGGGAGAAATAGATGTATGGAAAATAATAAAATTAAACCATTTAAGGCTTTTGGTGCTTGTATTATTTTTTTTCAAAATAGTTAAAAAAAATAAATTTAATGTGGATAAAAATGAATTTTGGTAATTAAACTTTGACATAAGAAACACATTGGCAGAAAGATGATAGCGGAACAGGGATACTATTTATTAAGTATGCTCCCGGTAATTACATTGTGTGTATGACTACATGCAGGTTTACTACATTTAAAAAGCATAAATTGTGATCATAATATCATAGTTAATGTATATGTGGATAGTGTAAAGAGTATATGTGGGATGGCCCAGGCATCAACTACGAAGTGATTAAATAAAATGGTTGAAATTTAAAGAAAACTGAAGACCTGGCGGTGACAGGAAATGGGACGTTCAGACAGCACTGTAGGTAACTCGAGTACGGAGGACGTTCCTAATCATTTTTTATATTAATTAGTTTTCATCCTAATTTTCTGTCTTATCAATTTGTCTTGATTTTTATATCTTGTATAAAATTATTTTGTAAAAAAAAAACGCAACCACTTTCAATAACGCATCATACCAAATATCACGTGTAACAACCTAAATTGCATATGGATATTGGTGTAAATTGATAATTCATGTTATCTTTGTACTATTGCACATGTGTGCTATGTTGTGGGGAATCATTGGTCAGGTCTGGATAGTTTCTAAGAGAGAAAAAAAGTGGAAAGTGTGTGATAAGGGTTGCTATTGATATTATCGTCAGAACAAAGGAACGTGTTATTGTTTAGCTATATTCACTATATATAACAAAGTATAAAGACTTGTACATACTAAAGTTAAAACAAAACGACATTATAAATATTACACGTTTGGTCAACAATATTTTTTTAACAAAATAGAACGAAACCTCGCTCGCTGCGGTCGCTACGTTTTCCTTAACTAAATAAACACGGACTAATACCTGAAAGATTATCAACAAATTTCCATACTCCTGTTTAACCATCAGGAACCAGTTGTTAACCACATGTTAACGTAGCCGACCGTTAAAATTCAAAATTGATCATTTCTCACTAGTCGCTCCCACTTGGAAGACTTTAATACGTTCTGTGGATTAACATCAAACACTTATTTAGCTGAAGTTGAATTGGAGTGAAAATGCACAGAAGACAACTCAATTAACAGAAAATAAATATTTTTGTTAAAAAATCAGCACATAGGCACGAATAGGATTATGTCTCCTCGAACAGAGCTGCGAAATACTTATTTTGTAAATTATTATTACAAGAAAAAGACGGCGCTAGGGAGAACAGACCAATGGGGATACCTTTTTTGCTCTTACAAAAAGGCAGCACTTATACAATACGTATATTTTATAACACAGGCATTATCTAATGCTCTCAGTGTAAGACTTTATCATTATAGAATGAAATTTTGTTTAAAAGAAAATAACACGAAGTATCACTAAACTGTTAAATTAACGAAAACTTTGAAACTTGTAATTATATTGTACAAACATATTAGTCATGACAGAGAGTGGTACGATCAAAGCAAACGCCGCGACCCAACAACAATCGTCTAGTACCGTTGAAAGGGAAACCCTACCGCCATGGACAGGCGTGTAGGGGAAAGAAAGGGAACCCCTACCGCCATGGATAGACGTGTAGGGGAAAGAAAGGGAAACGTTACAGACAATAAAACAGATGAACAATTCGACATAAAGGAACTAACCCTGAAATACAAACGCCGCGACCCAACAAGAACCATCTAATCTGTTTGAAAGGGAAGCCGTACCAGCATGGACAGACATCTATAACTCCACACAAAACAAAACGCCGACTTTGAGAGAACAAGGCGCCGCATGTGGCCCGCGGAGAAATGAAATCGTAATGAAATTACTGTGTATCGGCTTCATCTGTTTGACCGGTTTAACCCTTTACTTCATATAGACGCCTTTGGACACCTCTAATATAGAAGGCTTTTGAGTTGTTGGATGAATTATGTTTATATTAACTGTCAGAGTGGAAAACAGTGCAGGAAGTGTTCAGATTGCTCGTTACGAGCAATCTGAACTCTTCCTGCACTGTTTTCAAAAGCCTTCTGTGATTGGTGTGGGAAAACGCGTATCTATGAAGTAAAGGGTTAATCACCGAGAAATCGTACTCGCGTATTTCCGTATTTACGAAAATAAAAAATAATAGTTACAATATTAATGATGTTAATAATAATAACGATAATAATAATGATAATAATGATAATAATAACAATGAATATGATGATAATGATAATGATAATAATTATACTACTACTACTACTAATAATAATAATAATTATTATAATAACAATAATAATAATTATACTACTACTACTACTACTACTACTACTTCTACTACTACTACTACTACTACTAATACTACTACTACTACTACTACTACTACTACTACTACTACTACTACTACTACTACTAATAATAATAATAATAATAATAATAATAATAATAATGATGATACTAATAATAATAATGAAAATGACAGTAATAATAATAATGATAATAATTATGATACTATTAATAATAACAATAATGATAATGACAGTTATAATACTACTAATAATAATAATAAAGTATAATCCGCTCGCGCCATAGATCGCGGGTTAGATTTCAGGTTCGAACATATAGTCATCTCAAAATAGCACTTACAGTTTGGTTCTACTCAGGAAACGGATTCTAGAGTTATTTATATCAACGCTGACTTTATGTTTTCTTCGCAATCGAGCGAAAATGAATTAGCATAAATTAATTAGCATAAATTAATTAGCATAAATTAATTAGTAGCATATGTGTGTTGTATGTACGTAAAGTTACGAATCAGTCACATCGATGCCCGATTAAATATTGATAAGGCCGGTTAGTCTGTAACGTGTCTAACTGTCAGTCCAGGGGTCACGGGTTCATATCCCACCTCGGCCACAATCTCTGTGTTTATTGATCACGAACCTCCCTCCTATAAAGTCAGTTAATAAACAGCATTTTAAACATTTAATATGGTATGTAAATATATTGATTATCTTTTATCTATTTTCGAAAGCAATCTCTGAATCAATGAAAGAAAATCAATTAAATATTTAAGATATTTGTTCATCCTCTTATTTTAAGGAATTTATGACTTAAAAATATTTCATGCATTATTTCGATATTGATAATAAAAAAATAAATGAATTTACTTAAAATGTTAACGGAAAATGGCGGTACAAATTATGTTTTAATTAACAATATATTTTACGTGATATTATGAGTTGTAAATATGTTATAATGACGATGTATTTACGTACAAGTCTGAAATAAGTTATATGCTCTGTTCTGTCTTAACATCTCCTCGACATTAAGAACGTCGTCTCACCGCTCCGCGGCAGCGTAGATGACTATACTGAACATTGTGTAACTTTTTGCCTACTGTTTGTGATAGAAGAAGGTAATTGAGTACACTCATTCAAGATTACTAACCTGCCTCATGTTCAAATATGCAATTATATGGAGCATACCGCTTAAAAGATATACCAGAAGTCCACGTATATTCTAATATCACCCGTCGTAGATATCAATACATTTTATAAATCCGTCACGGTTAATTAGTTACTTTTTACAAGGAATTATAGAGATACAAGTCCTCACTTTTCATCACTCAAAGAAT